>CM077649.1:65252846-65490346 GCA_039707465.1 Rhabdophis nuchalis
TCTTTCCCTCTCTCTCTCTCTTTCTCTCTGTCTCTCTTTCTCTCTCTCTGTCTCTCTTTCTCTCTCTCTCTGTCTCTCTCTCTGTCTCTCTCTTTCTCTCTCTCTCTCTCTGTCTCTTTCTCTCTCTCTCTCTGTGTCTCTCTCTGTCTCTCTCTCTCTCTCTCTCTCTCTCTTTCTCTTTCTCTCTCTCTTCCACATCTGGGACAAGACCCCGGCTTCTCCAGCTGCAACATTCTCCTTCGGCGCCGCAGGTGAGGCCCTCCTCCTGTTTAAGCCGGCACCCAACGGCTCAACCGAGAGGAGAGAGTGGGCTGCGCTATCCTTGGGTTGCTCTGAGTTGGTTCCCATGGCAAACGGAGGAGGCTGGGTTGCGTTTCCTCTCTTTCTCCCCACCCCCACAGCCACCTCTCCCTCCCTCCCTCCTTCCCTCTCCATCTCTTATCCATTCCCTGCTTCCCTCCCAACCAATCCATTTTCCCCGGCTCTGGATGACGCCCGGCACGAGCCGAAGCCCAGCCGAGCTGAAAGAAGACCAACCCGGGCGATACACCTGCTTAGGATACACCCAGCCCGGCTATTTGGGCATTTGGGCACCGCGGCAGGGAGCACAGGAGGCGTCGGCCAGGGAGCCCCTCCTTCGCCACATCCTTCCATCCCTGGTTGCTACGGAGGCCCCGCGGCCCATCTAGGAGGTGCATCGGCTGGCCGGCGCTGTTCTCCGAGCGGAACAAGCCCACCCTGGAAGCCGCATGCTGCAAATGGTCAGGACGCTGGCCCAGTTCACCATTGCCTTGGAAGACATGCGAGAGCTCGGGGAAGGGGCCGACTCCGCCGCGCTCAATGCCCCAGCCTCGGTCAGCGAGGAGGGTCCGGAGAAGACCGCCACCGGCGCTGGCTGCACCCATCGGAACAGCCCCGTCCGGAATGGCACGGTTGAGGTGATGGTGGCTTTGGCAGATGGGTGGGTGGGTGGGTGAAGGAGACCGGGTGGGAAAAAAGGCTTCCCACCTGACATCTCGCTGTCAAACCGTGGCGTGGCTAAAAGGGTGTCGTAACCACGAAGGAGGGGGTGGGTGGTTTTTTCTGCGTGTGTGTGTTGGGGGGGGTCCCACCCACCTGCCCAGTGGGGCGTTTGATGTGCTCAGTGCAGCTTGGGAGAAGTTGACGGCGCCCTTGTCATGCCAAAATAGAATTATTAGAAATAGAAATAATAGAAAGAGAATTCTTTATTGGCCAAGTGTGATTGGACAAACAAGGAATTTGTCTTTGGTGCAGATGCTCTCAGGTGTACATAAAAAGACAAGATACATTCATCAAGAATCCTAAGATACAACACTTAATGATAGCCATAAAATACTAATAAGCAATCAAATCATACTAGAATAGAATAGAATAGAATAAGGAATATAGAATATAGAAGAATAGAATAGAATAAGGAATATAGAATATAATAGAAATCTAGACTAGACTAGAATAGAATAAGGAATATAGAATATAAAAGAATAGAATAGAATAAGGAATATAGAATATAATAGAAATATAGACTAACTAGACTAGACTAGAATAGACTAGAATAGAATAAGGAATATAGAATATAGAATATAGAATATAGAATAGAATAAGGAATATAGAATATAATAGAAATATAGACTAGAATAGAATAGAATAAGGAATATAGAATATAGAAGAATAGAATAGAATAAGGAATATAGAATATAATAGAAATATAGACTAACTAGACTAGACTAGAATAGAATAGAATAGAATAGAATAAGGAATATAGAATATAGAATATAGAATATAGAATAGAATAGAATAAGGAATATAGAATATAATAGAAATATAGACTAGAATAGAATAGAATAGAATAAGGAATATAGAATATAAAAGAATAGAATAGAATAAGGAATATAGAATATAATAGAAATATAGACTAACTAGACTAGACTAGAATAGAATAGAATAGAATAGAATAGAATAGAATAAGGAATATAGAATATAGAATATAGAATAGAATAGAATAAGGAATATAGAATATAATAGAAATATAGACTAGAATAGAATAGAATAGAATAAGGAATATAGAATATAGAATATAGAATATAGAATAGAATAAGGAATATAGAATATAATAGAAATATAGACTAGAATAGAATAGAATAAGGAATATAGAATATAAAAGAATAGAATAGAATAAGGAATATAGAATATAATAGAAATATAGACTAACTAGACTAGACTAGACTAGACTAGAATAGAATAGAATAGAATAAGGAATATAGAATATAGAATATAGAATAGAGTAGAATAAGGAATATAGAATATAAAAGAATAGAATAGAATAAGGAATATAGAATATAATAGAAATATAGACTAACTAGACTAGACTAGACTAGACTAGAATAGAATAAGGAATATAGAATATAGAATATAGAATATAGAATATAGAATATAGAATAGAATAGAATAAGGAATATAGAATATAATAGAAATATAGACTAGAATAGAATAGAATAAGGAATATAGAATATAGAAGAATAGAATAGAATAAGGAATATAGAATATAATAGAAATATAGACTAACTAGACTAGACTAGAATAGAATGGAATAAGGAATATAGAATATAGAATATAGAATAGAATAGAATAAGGAATATAGAATATAATAGAAATATAGACTAGAATAGAATAGAATAAGGAATATAGAATATAAAAGAATAGAATAGAATAAGGAATATAGAATATAATAGAAATATAGACTAACTAGACTAGACTAGAATAGAATAGAATAGAATAAGGAATATAGAATATAGAATATAGAATATAGAATATAGAATAGAATAGAATAAGGAATATAGAATATAATAGAAATATAGACTAGAATAGAATAGAATAGAATAAGGAATATAGAATATAAAAGAATAGAATAGAATAAGGAATATAGAATATAATAGAAATATAGACTAACTAGACTAGACTAGAATAGAATAGAATAAGGAATATAGAATATAGAATATAGAATAGAATAAGGAATATAGAATATAATAGAAATATAGACTAGAATAGAATAAGGAATATAGAATATAGAAGAATAGAATAGAATAAGGAATATAGAATATAATAGAAATATAGACTAGAATAGAATAGAATAAGGAATATAGAATATAGAAGAATAGAATATAATAAGGAATATAGAATATAATAGAAATATAGACTAGACTAGAATAGAATAGAATAGAATAGAATTCTTTATTGGCCAAGGGTGATTGGACAAACAAGGAATTTGTCTATGGTGCAGATGCTCTCATAAGGCACAGCACTCAATGATAGTCACAGGGTACAAAGCAGCAATCAGGAAACCATCCATAGGGGATAGATCTGAGCTACCGCAGCAAGGAAGACCACGGCAGCCCCCTTGCCGTGGATAATCAGTAGCCTGTCCATAGTGGCACTGCCAGCCATCTCCAGACAACGTGGCTTTGGGCTCCATCAGGAGCGAGCGCGACCTGAGCTTCAAGCCACAGGTGATGGAAAGGCCTCCATCTTTAGTTTTCTCTCTTAATGGCAGGGCAGAACCATTCCAAAGCCAGATTCATGCTTTGTCGGTCTTAGCATCTTCCAAAAAAGAAGATCCTTAGAATCCACCTAAATGAAACCTTCCTTATCGATTTACACTCGGTTTTCTCGGCGACGCCGTTCAGACGTGATCTTTGCTCCTCGCGCGCAGCGGGCATCATTTTTATACAATACAATACAATAGCAGAGTTGGAAGGGACCTTGGAGGTCTTCTAGTCCAACCCCCTGCGTGGGCAGGAACCTTATACCATTTCAGACAAATGGCTATCTAACATCTTTTTAAAGACTTCCAGGGTTGGGGCATTCACAACTTCTGGAGGCAACTTCTGTTCCAGAGGTTAATTGTTCTGACTGTCAGGAAATTTCTCCTTAGTTCTAAGTTGCTTCTCTCCTTGATTAGTTTCTACCCATTGCTTCTTGTCCTGCCCCCAGGTGCCTTGGAGAATAGTTTGACTCCCTCTTTTTTTTAAAAACATTTTTTTAAATGTTTAAAAACATTTTTTTAAAACAGATAAATTTTTAAAACAAATTTTTAAAACAGGCGAGGAGGTGGCAGCCTAATTAAAACCATCAAAATCGGTTGGGTTTCCTTAAGACCACATCCATTGGAGGAGCTGATATTGGTTGATGTGGCTGTCACGTTTCTGAAATTGAAACGGCCCTTTCGGCCACGGAATAGTTGGGTGTGATTTGTTAAAAATAATAAAGGCTGCATAGAAATAAATAAGTGGATGGATAAATAAATACTCCAACTCATATTTTGGGTTAAAAGGCACTGTAGTATTTAGGACTCTTTTAAGGTTGTGGTATAATTACAGAAGGAGTTCTTTGCGGCTTATTAAATTTATACCTTTGAGATTACCGGTTGTCCTCGTTTAGCCGTGATCTCATTTAGTGACCATTTGCAGTTACGAAAAAGTAACTTTGCAACCAAGCCTCGCCTTGACGACTTTTGGGGGGCAATGTCAAGCCAAGGAAAGCTGAAGTGAGGTTTATTTTATTTATTTTATTTTAATCGCATTTGCATACCGCCCTATCTCCCTAGTGGGACTCAGGGCAGTTACCAGACGGTAACCATAGTCGTGGTTTCACTTAGCGACTGCTTCGCTTAATGACCGAGTGGCCAGTTCCGATTGTGGTTGCTAAGGAGGATTACCTGTAAATTTAGGAACACGTTGCATCAATCAAATTTAATTGGCAAAAAACGGGCAAAATAAAAGTCGCAGAATTAAAATAGCTCCGTTTACAAGCCAGCTCAGGAATTCTGGGAGTTTAAGTGTCCCCGTCCGTCCGCCCGTCGCGCCCCCCCCCCCCCCCCCCGGTCATCCAGGTTGCCCTCATTGCTCATCCCTGCTCCTTGTTGTCATTTTTCTTTGCGGTTCTTATTCGTGTTTTTTAATTCGGGGTGTCATTTTTTTCTTGGAACCTAATCACCATTGGAATTTTTATTTTTTTTAAAAAGAGGTTTGGCAGCAAAAATACTTTCTATCAACAAACGATGCAAACCATTGTTTGGGGCTCTTCGACCTGTGTTTTGTTCCTTCCTGGCTGCTCGGAATTTGGGGTAACACACCTTTCGAGGGGTTTCTGAGAATGGCATCACCACCTCCAGGGCTGACTCATCCCCTCGTGTTGATCCCAGGGTGATCCAGCAGAGGCAGACCAAGAAGGGATTAATTTTAGCATCCGTCGGAAAGAGGGTATCACGGCCACCAGGCGCCATGCGTTCGGCTCTGACTTCAGATCGAGGGCATTTCGGGGTTCGATGGGAAGATTTGGGCTTCTTTCTCCAGCCTGAACTGGGCCTTTAATTTGACAATTTGGGTGAAATAAGCAATGATATCCCTGTCGTTGCTAAAAACTGGGTGACGGTGAGTTCTAGTCCCATTTTAAGCATGAAAGACAGATGGGTGACTTTGGGCCGATCACCAGGAGGCGGTGAGTTCTAGTCCTGCCTTAGGTGTGAAAGCCAGCTGGGTGACTTTGAACCAATCACCAGGAGGCTGAGAGTTCTAGTCCCGCTTGGCCATGAAAGCCATCTAGGTGACTTTGAACCAATCACCAGGAGATGGTGAATTCTAGTCCCTCCTTAGCCATGAAAGCCAACTGGGTGACTTTGGGCCAATCACCAGGAGACGGGGAGTTCTAGTTCTGCCTTAGCCATGAAAGCCATCTAGGTGACTTTGAACCAATCACCAGGAGATGGTGAATTCTAGTCCCTCCTTAGCCATGAAAGCCAACTGGGTGACTTTGGGCCAATCACCAGGAGACGGGGAGTTCTAGTTCTGCCTTAGCCATGAAAGCCATCTAGGTGACTTTGAACCAATCACCAGGAGATGGTGAATTCTAGTCCCTCCTTAGCCGTGAAAGCCAACTGGGTGACTTTGGGCCAATCACCAGGAGACTGGGAGTTCTAGTTCTGCCTTAGCCATGAAAGCCAGCTGGGTGACTTGGGGCCATTCACCAGGAGATGGTGAGTTCTAGTTCTGCCTTAAGCGTGAAATCCAGCTGGGTGATTTTGGGCCAATCACCGGGAGACGGTGAGTTCTAGTTCCGCCTTAAGCGTGAAAGCCAGATGGGTGACTTGGGGTCACTCACCAGGAGACAGTGAATTCTAGTCCTGCCTTAGCCATGAAAACTAGCTTGATGACCTTGAACCAACTACCAGGGGATGGTGAGTTCTAGTCCCAACTTAGCCATGGAAGCCTGCTGGGTGACGCTGAACCCACCCCTCTCTCTCAGCCCAGCCCTCCCCACAGGGTTGTTGTTGTGGGAACAGGAAGGAGTATTAAGTCTATTTGCCACCTCGATTTACTTATAAATATAACTAAGGTGGGATATAAATTTTAAAAAGGGACGCAGTGGCTAAGACACTCAGCTTGTCGATCAGAAAGATTGGCCGTTCAGCGGTTCGAATCCCCAGCGCCGCGTAACGGAGGCCACTCCCGTGACTCGTCCCAGCTTCCGCCAACCTAGCCGTTCGAAAGCACGTAAGAGAAATGCAAGTAGAAAAACAGGAACCACCTTTGGTGGGAAGGGAACAGTGTTTCCGTGCGCCTTCGGGCGTTGAGTCATGCCGGCCACATGACCCCGGAGACGTCTTCGGACAGCGCTGGCTCTTCGGCTTTGAAACGGAAGTGAGCAGCTCCCCCTAGAGTCGGGAATGACAAGCACATGTGTGCGAGGGGAATCTTTACTTTTCATCTGAGTCCTTGTCTTACAGCAGCTCATTCAATGCCCCTTCAATTGTTACTACAGCATTGAAAAAGGCGACGTATGACTATTTTTCACCCTTATACGGTGGCCGCATCCTTGGGATCAAAATTCGAACACCTAGCTACTGGCTTGTGTTTATGACCCTCACAGTGTCCCGGAGATCCTCTTTTTGCGACCTTCTGACAAGCGAAGCCGATAGGGAAGCCAGATCCCCCTTAGCAACCGCGTGGCTGAATTAACAACGGGGGTGATTTGCTTACTGACTTTGGCAAGGAAGGTCGTAAAGGGGGGGGGGGGCAAATTCACTTAAGCAAGCTGTCTTGCTTAGCAATTGGGCTCAATTGTGGTCGTAACTCAAGGACTACCTATACAGAAGTGGTCTGCCATCACTTAGATGGGTTGGGCCGAAACCAGAATCCCACCAGGTGGGCCCTCTAGAGCAGGGGTCTCCAACCTTTGCAACTTTTAAGTCTGAAGGACATCAGCTCCCAGACTTCTCCAGCCAGCTTTTTAAAGCAGGGGTCCCCAACCTTTGCAATTTGAAGTCTGAAGGACTTCAGCTCCCAGACTTCTCCAGCCAGCTTTTTAAAGCAGGGGTCCCCAACCTTTGCAACTTTAAGTCTGAAGGACTTCAGCTCCCAGACTTCTCCAGGCAGCTTTTTAAAGCAGGGGTCTCCAACCTTTGCAACTTTAAGTCTGAAGGACTTCAGCTCACAGACTTCTCCAGCCAGCTTTTTAAAGCAGGGGTCTCCAACCTTTGCAACTTTAAGTCTGAAGGACTTCAGCTCCCAGACTTCTCCGGCCAGCTTTTTAAAGCAGGGGTCTCCAACCTTTGCAACTTTAAGTCTGAAGGACTTCAGCTCCCAGACTTCTCCAGCCAGCTTTTTAAGGCAGGGGTCTCCAACCTTTGCAATTTGAAGTCTGAAGGACTTCAGCTCCCAGACTTCTCCAGCCAGCTTTTTAAAGCAGGGGTCTCCAATCTTTGCAACTTTAAGTCTGAAGGACTTCAGCTCCCAGACTTCTCCAGCCAGCTTTTTAAAGCAGGGGTCTCCAACCTTTGCAATTTGAAGTCTGAAGGACTTCAGCTCCCAGACTTCTCCAGCCAGCTTTTTAAAGCAGGGGTCTCCAACCTTTGCAATTTGAAGTCTGAAGGACTTCAGCTCCCAGACTTCTCCAGCCAGCTTTTTAAAGCAGGGGTCTCCAACCTTTGCAACTTGAAGTCTGAAGGACTTCAGCTCCCAGACTTCTCCAGCCAGCTTTTTAAAGCAGGGGTCTCCAACCTTTGCAATTTGAAGTCTGAAGGACTTCAGCTCCCAGACTTCTCCAGCCAGCTTTTTAAAGCAGGGGTCTCCAACCTTTGCAACTTTAAGTCTGAAGGACTTCAGCTCCCAGACTTCTCCAGCCAGCTTTTTAAAGCAGGGGTCCCCAACCTTTGCAATTTGAAGTCTGAAGGACTTCAGCTCCCAGATTTCTCCAGCCAGCTTTTTAAAGCAGGGGTCTCCAACCTTTGCAACTTGAAGTCTGAAGGACTTCAGCTCCCAGACTTCTCCAGCCAGCTTTTTAAAGCAGGGGTCTCCAACCTTTGCAACTTTAAGTCTGAAGGACTTCAGCTCCCAGACTTCTCCAGCCAGCTTTTTAAAGCAGGGGTCTCCAACTTTTGCAACTTTAAGTCTGAAGGACTTCAGCTCCCAGACTTCTCCAGGCAGCTTTTTAAAGCAGGGGTCTCCAACCTTTGCAACTTTAAGTCTGAAGGACGTCAGCTCACAGACTTCTCCAGCCAGCTTTTTAAAGCAGGGGTCTCCAACCTTTGCAACTTTAAGTCTGAAGGACTTCAGCTCCCAGACTTCTCCAGCCAGCTTTTTAAAGCAGGGGTCTCCAATCTTTGCAACTTTAAGTCTGAAGGACTTCAGCTCCCAGACTTCTCCAGCCAGCTTTTTAAGGCAGGGGTCTCCAACCTTTGCAATTTGAAGTCTGAAGGACTTCAGCTCCCAGACTTCTCCAGCCAGCTTTTTAAAGCAGGGGTCTCCAATCTTTGCAACTTTAAGTCTGAAGGACTTCAGCTCCCAGACTTCTCCAGCCAGCTTTTTAAAGCAGGGGTCTCCAACCTTTGCAACTTTAAGTCTGAAGGACTTCAGCTCCCAGAATTCTGGGAGCTGAAGTCCTTCAGACTTAAAGTTGCAAAGGTTGGAGACCCCTGCTCTAGAGCAAGCTGATTGGAAGTCGGTCCTAGCAACTGTGTGCCTGTGGTTTCGTGTCCATGGATGCTGCTCGGCCACAGGAAGAGGTCCACACGTTGTGTGGGTGTGTTTTCCATCTGTCAAAACTGCTGATTCTCGGTGCGTTCTCAAAAGCACCCACGTTTTAGGTAGGAAACGACACCCCGATTTGCACATTTCATTGCAAGTCCCTGCTTTGAGCTCCCTGGTTGATTACAGAAAATAATTCGCCCTCTAATGTTAAATCTTAGTAAAGGTAACGGTTCCCTTCACACATATGTGGTAGTCGTTCCCGACTCTAGGGGGCAGTGCTCATCTCCGTTTCAAAGCCGAAGAGCCAGCCTTTTATTAAAAGACGGTTTCTTTGTATCCTACCTAACGTTTCATCATGCCACCTACCTAAAAGAGAATGGGAAGAGAGGGAAAAAGAAAGGCAAAACCAGAACAACAACAAGGAAGAAAAACCATCTATCCATTGTCTCTTGCCCGCTTCAGGACTTTAAGTGCTAGGCTTTTTGGGGACTTGCCTCCCATATTCCTGTCTTAGATCTTTGTCTGCATCCACTTCTTGGCTATTCAACCTAAGGATTTCTCCTAAAGATTCCCCTCGCACATGTGTGCTGATTGTTCCCGACTCTAGGGGGCGCTGCTCATCTCTCTTTCAAAGCCGAAGAGCCAGCGCTGTCCGAAGACGTCTCCGGGGTCATGTGGCCGGCATGGCTCAAAGCCGAAGGCGCACGGAAACACTGTTCCCTTCCCACCAAAGGTGGCTCCTATTCTACCTGCATTTTTTTACCTGCTTTCGAACTGCTAGGTTGGCAGAAGCTGGGACAAGTCACGGGAGCTCCCTCCGTTACGCGTCACCAGGGATTCGAACCGCCAAACTGCCGACCTTTCTGATCAACAAGCTCAGAGTCTTAGCCCCTGAGGCACCACGTCCCACATGTTAATCTTACATAGCAGTAAAATGAAGCCTAATTAAAACCATCCAAATCGGTGGGGTTTCCTTGAGACCACGTCCATAGGAGGAGCTGATATTGGTTGATGTGGCTGTCACGTTTCTGAAATTGAAACGGCCCTTTCGGCTACGGAATAGTTGGGTGTGATTTGTTAAAAATAATAACGGCTGGATACAAATAAATAAGTGGATGGATAAATAAATACTCCAACTCGTATTTTGGATTAAAAGGCACTGTAGTATTTAGGACTCTTTTAAGGTTGTGGTATAATTACAGAAGGAGTTCTCTGCGGCTTATTAAATTTATACCTTTGAGATTACCGGTTGTCCTCGTTTAGCCGTGATCTCATTTAGTGACCATTTGCAGTTACGAAAAAGTAACTTTGCAACCAAGCCTCGCCTTGACGACTTTTGGGGGGCAGGTCAAGCAAAGGAAAGCTGATTTGAGATGGTAACCATAGTTGTGGTTTCACTTAGCGACTGCTTCGCTTAATGACAGAGTGGCCAGTTCCGATTGTGGTTGCTAAGAGGATTACCTGTAAATTTAGGAACATGTTGCATCAGTCAAATTCAATTGGCAAAAACGTGCAAAATAAAAGTCTCAGAATTAAAATAGCTCCATTTACAAGTCGTTCCCCAAATTAAGGACTCTAATTGAGCCTGCCCATTACGCACGTCAGTTATGACAGTCGTAAAACGGGTCAACATATGGGCGACCCGATTTTATGACTTTCTGCGAAGCAGTCGCAAAGCAAATGTTAAGCGACTGGTTGTGAAATTAGATGTTTGATTTGTTTAATGTTTTTATGGTTTGAAGGTGTTTTCTAAGGTTTTGACTGTAGTGTGTGTCTGAATTGTGAGCCGAAATAGGCAGCTATAGAAATCAAATAAATTAATGAACGAATTGAATGAATGAATGAACGAATGAATGAAGAGCCAGCGCTGTCCGAAGACATCTCTGGGGTCATGTGGCCGGCATGACTCAACGCTGAAGGCGTACAGAACGCTGTTCCCTTCCCACCAAAGTTGGTCCCTGTTTTTCTACTTGCATTTTTCCTGTGCTTTCGAACGGCTAGGTTGGCAGAAGCTGGGACAAGTCATGGGAGCTCACTCCATTATGCGGCGCTAGGGATTCGAACTGCCAAAAGTGGCTCCTATTTTTCTACTCACATTTGTTAAGTCCTTTCGAACTGCTAGGTTGGCAGAAGCTGGGACAAGTCACGGGAGCTCACTCCATTATGCGGCGCTAGGGATTCGAACCGCCAAAAGTGGCTCCTATTTTTCTACTCGCATTTGTTAAGTCCTTTCGAACTGCTAGGTTGGCAGAAGCTGGGACAAGTCACAGGAGCTCACTCCATTACGCGGCGCTAGGGATTTGAACTGCCAAAAGTGGCTCCTATTTTTCTACTTGCATCTTTCCTGTGCTTTCGAACTGCTAGGTTGGCAGAAGCTGGGACAAGTCATGGGAGCTCACTCCATTATGCAGCACTAGGGATTCGAACCGCAAAAAGTGGCTCCTATTTTTGTACTCACATTTGTTACGTAGTTTCGAACTGCTAGGTTGGCAGAAGTTGGGACAAGTCACAGGAGCTCACTCCATTATGTGGCGCTAGGGATTCAACCCGCCAAAAGTGGCTCCTATTTTTCTACTTGCATTTTTCCTGTGCTTTCGAACTGCTAGGTTGGCAGAAGCTGGGACAAGTCACAGGAGCTCACGCCATTATGCGGCGCTAGGGATTCGAACCGTCGAAAAGTCAAGGACTACAATGCCCCAAATCTATGCATTTCCCAGAAGTCTTCTGGAGTTGGCTTTTTATGTGCCAAGACGTCAGTTTGATAAATGTGATTACACACATCAGCCTGTTTACAACTCTTTGAAAAACACCATTATCTTTCCCCCCCACTTTTCCTAAAATTGTCAGAGACGGAGGGGCTGGCCAAGAATTGCAAACTTTGTCAGGAGGTTCTTAAAAATTGCACGTCCAACCCAAGGGCTGCGTTTCCCATTTAAATTTAAGCACTGTTTTGTTTTCGTTCTCGTCTCGCTGGAGTTTACAATAATTTATGGAAGAGGCTACGGTCTTTATTAAGTAGATTTGGTCTGAGATTACCGTAGGAAAAAAATCATATTTTCCCCTACTGTCAAACAGATGACAATTAAAACCACCCGATGGAAAATGCAGAGGGGTAGAGGCAGGGTCCCCCGGATATTTATGAGTAGTTACTCATCGGTTACTCATCAGTCTAAGTCATTGTTTCTGAATTTGAAGACAGGAGGACTTCAACTCCCAGAATTCTGGCTGGGGGATTCTGTGCGTTGAATGTCCATCCGCACTAGATGGGGAATTCTGGGAGTTGAAGTCCACATAGGCTGGCTGGGGAATTCTAGGAGCTGAAATCCACCCATGGTAGATGGGGAATTCTGGGAATTGAAGTCCACATAGGCTGGCTAGGGAATTCTAGGAGCTGAAATCCACCTGTGCTAGATGGGGAATTCTGGGAACTTTATGGCATCCATAAAGACTGGCTAGGGAATTCTGGGAGTTGAGTCCATACAGGCTGGCTGGAAATTCTGGGAGTTAAAGTCCACCCGTGCTAGATGGGGAATTATGGGAATTGAAGTCCATACAGGTTGGCTAGGGAATTCTGGGAGTTGAACTCTACCCATGCTGGCTAGGGAATTCTGGGAGCTGAAATCCACCCATGGTAAATGGGAAATTCTGGGAATTGAGGTTCACCCATGCTGGCTAGGGAATTCTGGGAGTTGAAGTCCACTCTTGCTGACTAGTGAATTCTGGGAATTGAAGTCCACCCATGCTTGCTGGGGAACTCTGGGAGTTGAAGTCCATTCTTGCTGGCTGGGTTATTCTGGGAATTGAGGTTCACTCATGCTGGCTAGGGAATTCTGGGAATTGACACCCGCCCATGCTTGCTGGGGAACTCTGGGAGTTGAAGTCCACTCTTGCTGGCTGGGGAACTCTGGGAGTTGAAGTCCGCCCCTCTTAAAGATGCGAAGGCTGGGAAACCTTGCTGTAAGCATATCGATGCCTTCTGTGTCTGTATAGACACACACACACATCTCCTCTGTTGCTCCAAGTGGGTCTATGTTGCTGTGCGTGCGAGGTCTGTACACATCAGCCTGTGATTTATCACACCAGAGAACTGGGCCTGCTTTTTCTCACCGCTTCAGTAATTATTATTATGATTATTATTATATTTTGCAAAAGGAAGATTAATGAACGTTTCTAGAAAGAAAGAGCTTCATCTTTGCTACTCAGCTGGCGGAAACGAAATGAGCTTTTTCAGCTTAGGAGATTTTGCCGTTTTTCAGCGTCATTTTTTTTAAAAAAAAGATCGACGTTGATTTGTGGTGCCAAAAAAATATATACAGGAAGTCCTTGACCCACAACCATAATTGAGCCCAACATCTCCGTTGCTAAGCGTGTGTGTGTGTTTGAGAGAGAGAGAGAGAGAGAGAGAAGACTCAATTTACAATAATTCATTTAGTGATCAAAGTTATAACGTGATTGAAGACAGAGAGAGAGAGAGAGAGTGAGAAGACTCAATTTACAATAATTCATTTAGTGACCAAAGTTATAATGGGATTGAAAAGTGAGAGAGAGAGAGAGAGAGAGAGAGAGAGAGAGAGAGAGAGAGAGAGAGAGAGAGGACTCAATTTACAATAATTCGTTTAGTGACCAAAGTTATAATGGGATTGGAGAGAGAGAGAAAGAGAAGACTCAATTTACAATAATTCATTTAGTGACCAAAGTTATAACGGGATTGAAGAGAGAGAGAGAGAGAGAGAGAGAGAGTACTCAATTTACAATAATTCATTTAGTGACCAAAGTTATAATGGGATTGGAGAGAGAGAGAAAGAGAAGACTCAATTTACAATAATTCATTTAGTGACCAAAGTTATAATGGGATTGAAGAGAGAGAGACAGAGAGAGAGAGAGACAGAGAGAGAGAGAGAGAGAAGACTCAATTTACAATAATTCATTTAGTGACCAAAGTTATAATGGGATTGAAAAGTGAGAGAGAGAGAGAGAGAAGACTCAATTTACAATAATTCATTTAGTGACCAAAGTTATAACGGGATAAAAACCACAATAAATACAATATACATAATTAAAATATATTAAATTATTTACCCGTGCTAAAACTCATATTAAAAACCCTACCAAATTATAATTTATGTATAAAAGTCAGAAACGGGGGGCTATCCTAGGCCGGCTTGTTGGAATAAATACGTCTTAAGACGTTGGCGGAAGAGGCAGAAGTCCGAGGTAGTGCGAAGGTCGGGGGGCAAGTCGTTCCAGAGGGTTGGGCCCGCCACAGAGAAGGCCCTTCCCCTGGGTGTCGCCAACCGGCATTGCCCAGCCGATGGCACCTTGAGAAGACCCTCTCTGTGGGAGCGGACCGGACGAAGGGATGTATGGGGCAGGAGGCGGTCTCGTATATAGCTACAGCCTCTGCTTTTCCACTTAAAAAAATATACCAGCCAGAGCCATTCAACAGCTCCGGCTGGTATATTTTTTAAAGTAATACTTACATTTTAGATTTTTAGATTTTGGGTTGTTGTTTTTTTCAATTGAAAGGATTCGTCAACAGGCATAAAAACAGCAAAGCGAGGATGTTTCCAAGGGAAAGCATCACAGGACTTTCTGTTCTTCGGCTGAGAGTTTTTGGCGTGGGAGTTTTTGACGCGTCTTCTGACTTTGGCCAGGAAAAGGAGAAAGATGGTGGGACCAAGATTTGGTGAGGAAGTGGTCCATAGTTGCAAGATTGCAATTTTGAATGTGCTCCCTGGAGGAAGGCACAAACATTTGTTTAAACTAGGGGTCTCCAAGCTTGGTGATTTTAAGATTGGTGGACTTCAACTGCCAGAATTCCTCAGCCAACCCTGGCAGGCGGAGGAATTCTGGGAGTTGAAGTCCACAAGTCTTAAAGTTGAAGTCCACAAGTCTTAGTTAACAATCTTAAAGTTACCAATGGTGGCTGAGGAATTCTGGGAGTTGAAGTCCACAAGTCTTAAAGTTACCCATCTTAAAGTTACCAATGGTGGCTGAGGAATTCTGGGAGTTGAAGTCCACAAGTCTTAAAGTTGAATCCCACAAGTCTTAGTTAACAATCTTAAAGTTACCAATGGTGGCTGAGGAATTATGGGAGTTGAAGTCCACAAGTCTTAAAGTTGAAGTCCACAAGTCTTAGTTAACAATCTTAAAGTTACCAATGGTGGCTGAGGAATTCTGGGAGTTGAAGTCCACAAGTCTTAAAGTTGAATCCCACAAGTCTTAGTTAACAATCTTAAAGTTACCAATGGTGGCTGAGGAATTCTGGGAGTTGAAGTCCACAAGTCTTAAAGTTGAAATCTAAAAATCTTAAAGTCACCCATCTTGAAGTTACCAATGGTGGGTGAGGAATTCTGGGAATTGTAGTCCACAAGTCTTACGGTTGAAAGTCCAAAAGTCTTAAAGTTACCCATCTTAAAGTTACCAATGGTGGCTGAGGAATTCTGGGAGTTGAAGTCCACAAGTCTTAAGGTTGAAAGTCCAAAAATCTTAAAGTTACCCATCTTAAAGTTACCAATGGTGGGTGAGGAATTCTGGGAATTGTAGTCCACAAGTCTTAAAGTTGAAATCCAAAAATCTTAAAGTTACCCATCTTAAAGTTACCAATGGTGGCTGAGGAATTCTGGGAGTTGAAGTCCACAAGTATTAAAGTTAAAAAGTTTGGAAGGCCTGATGTACACAGTGGCTGAGGAATTCTGGGAATTGAAGTCCACAAGTATTAAAGTTAAAAAGTTTGGAAGGCCTGATGTACACAGTGGCTGAGGAATTCTGGGAGTTGAAGTCCACAAGTATTAAAGTTAAAAAGTTTGGAAGGCCTGATGTACACAGTGGCTGAGGAATTCTGGGAGTTGAAGTCCACAAGTATTAAAGTTAAAAAGTTTGGAAGGCCTGATGTACACAGTGGCTGAGGAATTCTGGGGATTGAAGTCCACTGTGCCCGTGTAGCTTTTCTTTCCAGCAAGATGACGGCTTCCAGAAATTCTATTTTTTTCCCCCCTCCAACTTTCCAATGTACCTTATGGCCCTGGGATTTCTGAGTGGTCTCCCATCCAAGTATTAAACTAGCCAATCTGGGTTCGATTTTGAGCTCGGACAAGTTTATCCAGATTGTGCCACTGACTGAAAAACACGTCCTCTGGAATAAATAGAAAGAAAATGGAATTGTTGGATTAGTGAAATGTATGGGGTATGTAGGACACAATGAGTGCAATGTTTTCGTGTTTGTTGACGCCGTTGGTAGTTACTCTTGCACGTGGTGGAGCTCTCGTCTCACACTCAGGAGGCTGTGAGTTGGATCCTAGGTAGAGGCAGAGGTAGGGTCTCCTGCTTGGGCAGGAGGTTGGACTAGATGACCTGCAAGGTCCCTTCCAACTCTGTTGATCTGTTAAATCTGTTAAATATTTCTCTCTCTGGGCCACACTGAGAATATATCTGCTGAACAAAACTCCCCCCGGGTGACAGGAAAGGCATCCGGCCAGTAAAACACACTGCTAACTCCATTGAGTTGCCCGGAGACCACTAGCAAGGGATTACGGGGTCAGTAAAAGATAGTGATGATTAGTAGCTACTCTTACAGTTGATGCTTTCCTGAACTGATATTGTAACAGGTAGCCCGCGGCTTACGGCCGCCATTCAGCTCAACTTTTCTGTTGTTAAGCGAGACATTTGCCCCATTTGTCCTTAAGTGAATCGCCGGAGTGGATAAGCTAGCAAGCTGATTCTTTCTGCAGCCCTGGAATGTTTTCTCTGAGCCCTTAAATCAGGGATGTCCAAACTTGAGAACTTTAAGACTTGTGGACTTCAACTCCCAGAATTCCCCAGCCAGCATAGCTGGCTGGGGAATTCTGGGAGTTGAAGTCCACAAGTCTTAAAGTTCCCAAGTTTGGACATCCCTGCCTTAAATCAACAAATCAGTCGCTGAGCCCAGTCAGTGAGTAATACGGAATCAATTCGGGGCAGGATTAAACTCTTCTCCGAGCTGGGGGTGGGTGGGTTTGGGGTGGGGTGGGGGATTCCAGTCCTTTTTTGACCGCTAGCCAAGAGATCCCACTTAAGCCCATTTAAAGCCAGGAGGTCTCAATATTTAGCAATCTGGCGTCTCGGCTCCTAGGGCAGGTCGGGGGTGGGGTGGGGGTGGGGGGTGGGAAAGCCGCCCTCGGGGACCACTCCCCAATCTCAAAGCTTGCCTCTCTTTAATAGCAAAAAAAGAGGAGGGGCGGTGGAATTTACCAGAAACTGGCTGGAGGGGCGGTGGAATTTACACAGGATTGTCACCGTCTCTTTTGGGGTCTTCTCAGCCCCCCACCCCCACCTCACACACCCCTCCCCCTTGGGAATTGCAGGATATTAAGTGGATCAAAGTTTTCCTAAAATAGAAAAAGGCTCATTTCCCCCCCCCCCCCAGGCTGCTCCGACGGAGGGGGGGCATGCAAACTTTTATTAACGCTTTAATTCTTCAGACTGCAGAATTCAGCAGGAAACCCTATACAATTGCAGACAAATTAGACAAATAGGTGTCTAATCTCTTCTTAAAAACCTCTGGTGAGAAGGAAGGCAGGCAGGCAGGCAGAATAACAGAGTTGGATGGGGCCTTAGAGGTCTTCTAGTCCAACCCCCTTCTTAGGCAGGAAACCTTACATCACTTCAGAGAAATAGTTGTCTAATCTCTTCTTTAAAACCTCTGGTGAAAAGGAAGGAAGGAAGGAAGGAAGGAAGGCAGGCAGGCAGGCAGGCAGGCAGGCAGAATAACAGAGTTGGACGGGACCTTAGAGGTCTTCTAGTCCAACCCCCTTCTTAGGCAGGTAACCTTACATCACTTCAGACAAATAGTTGTCTAATCTCTTCTTAAAAACCTCTGGTGAAAAGGAAGGAAGGAAGGAAGGAAGGAAGGAAGGAAGGAAGGCAGGAAGGAAGGAAGGAAGGAAGGAAGGCAGAATAACAGAGTTGGACGGGGCCTTAGAGGTCTTCTAGTCCAACCCCCTGCTTAGGCAGGAAACCCTACACCACTTCAGACAAACGGCTATCCAATCTTCTCTTAAAAACTTCCAGTGTTGGAGCACTCACAACTTCTGGTGGCAAGGAGTTCCACTGGTTGGTGGTTCTAAATATCAGGGGATTTCTCCTGAATTCCAGGTTTCTTCTCTCCTTGTAAGGTTTCCATCCGTCGCTTCTTGTCCTGCCCTCAGGTGCTTGGAGGGTAGGTTTCGGTCAACCTCTCCCTGCCTACCGCACAGGGTTGTTGTGAAGGAGGAAAGGAGGAGGGGAGGCAGCGCTATCTATGCTGAGGTCCCAAAGGAAGCTGCGATACGATTCTAAAATAAATTAAAGATTGTGGCCGTTCAGCTATTGCGACAGGAATGGACATCCATCCAGCCTACCCTGCAGGACTGTTGTTGGGTGTGAACCAGACTTTAATTGCCAGAAGTTGTGAATGCTCCCAACACTGGAGGTTTTTAAGAGAAGATTGGACAGCCATTTGTCTCCTGCTTGGACAGGGGGTTGGACTAGATGACCTCCAGGGTCCCTTCCAACTCTTGTTGTTCTTTTATTCTGATTCCTCTTCAGCCACAGGCGGATTTCTCTGTCTCCCCACAGCGACAGCCCTTCTTTTCAGCAAAAGAACACACAACCTTCTAGTTACACCAAGGCAGATCTTGAACATTTGGCCACTGAAGCCCATAAGGCACACACGCCCTCTGCTTCCATCGTTCGCAGCTGTAACTAGAGACCAAATGCCATTGCCAGGGGAAACCAAAGAAGAGGCAGACGAGCTGCTGATATGGTGCCAGGGAGTTAAAACTTAATAAAAACCCGAATTTTGAAAGCGAGTGAGAATAATCGAATTGGAAGGGACCTTGGAGGTCATCTAGTCCAACCCCCGGATTGAGCAGGAGCGACCTCGGGGGCTGGACACGTCCTCCGTGAAGGTCGCTAAGGGTCATAATGTGACCCCCAAGACAGTGCAACTGTCATAAATACAAGTCAGTCACCAAGCACCCAAATTTTGATCAGGTGACCGTAGGGATACTGCAACGGTCGTAAGTGTGGAAACTGGAAAACGGGTGGTTTTTTTTCAATTAATTGACATTTACAACCGTTGCAGCAATCCCCAAGGTCACGTGATCAGAATTCAGACACTTTGGCAACAGACTCATATTTATGACGGTCGTAGTGTCCCCAGCTCACGCGATCCCCTTTTGCGACCTTCCGGTGAGCCACGTCAATGGGGGAAGCCAAATTCACTTCCTCACTTCATAACGGCAGGGATTTCCTTAGCAGCGGGGGCAGGAATGGCTGTAAAATGGAGCAAAATTTACCTCACAAATTTTCTGTTGGCTAAGTGAGATTTACCTCACAAAATTTGTGAGGTAAATCTCACTTAAGCCAACAGAAAATATTTACCTCACAAAATTTGTGAGGTAAATCTCGCTTAGCCAAGCAGAAAATTTGAGCTCGGTTGCCGTCGTAAGGCAAGGACGACCTGTATCGATGGAACCAACCCAAATATAAATTGTGCGTCGAGCGTAATTCTACAATTTGGGCGTTCGACGCCAGTACGACTCCGGAGAATCTCTTTCGTGACAGGGTGCAAATTGCTTGCAAATGTCGCCCTTCCGATCTCATATTTATTTATATTTATCTATAAATATAACTCTGCGCGTGTTTAGGGCTGGAGGCGTCTGGGACGGCAGATCAGGTCCAGAAGTGGGTTAGACCTGGGTAAAGAGGTGGCACGCTCATCGGTACCTCTGTGGTGAGGTATGCAAATTGTGAGGATTATTGGCGGCCAGAGAAGGACACGGCACATGTACGTATAGCAAGACAGATGATCTTTTAATGCCCTTCTGTTCTTCCTTGCAGGATATGCGGAAACATGTCACCATGACTCTGTTGGACACGGAGCAGTCCTACGTGGAATCTCTCCGCACCTTGATGCAGGTAATGGAAGTAGACACACCATAGGTATCCAGTACAAGCTGGATGTTATTATAAAAGCCCATGCGAGTCACAGCTTATCATATCATTCGCACAAAGGATTGCATTTGAGCTGAATGTTTGGCCACTGGCATGTACTTATGTCGGTTGCCCGGGGTCACGTTATAGCCCCTTAAGTGAGCAAAGTCAAGCTGGATTCACTTAACGACCGTGTCAGTAACTTAACAACCGCAGCGATTCACGTAACAACTATGGCAAGAAAGGTCACAGAACAGGGGGCAAAATTCACTTAACAACTGTTTCACTTTGCAACAGACAGTTTGGGCTCCATTGCGGTCGTACGCCGAGGACTGCCTGTCATCAAAATTTGGGTGATTGGCAACTAAGCATTAATGCTCTCTTCTGAGGTCATATAATCACTTACATTTGTAACTTTCCCAGCTGGCTTCTAACAAGCAAAATCGACGGGAGAAGCCTGATTTGCTGAACGGCCGTGTGATTCACTTAACAACTGCAGTGATCCATTTAACAACGGTTGTAAATAGGGAAGCTGCTATGGCCTAGAGGTGGAGCTCTTGCCTCACAAGCAAGAGGTTGTGAGTTCGATCCCAGGTAGAGGTAGATGTAGGGTCTCCTGCTTGGGCAGGGGGTTGGACTAGATGACCTGCAAGGTTCCTTCCAACTATTGTTAATCTGTTACTCCTTCCTTCCTTCCTTCCTTCCTTCCTTCCTTCCTTCCTTCCTTCCTTCCTTCCTTCCTTTCTTCCTTCCTTCCTTCCTTCCTTCCTTGGTAGAGGCAGATGTAGGGTCTCCTGCTTGGGCAGGGGGTTGGACTAGATGACCTGCAAGGTCCCTCCCAACTCTGTTAATCTGTTAAAACGAGGCGCGGCTCACGAAACCACTGTCCTGCCATGGAAAATTTGATCTCAGTTGTGATCCTAAAAAGTGAAGAGCTATCTGTATTTGTTTATCTTTTTTAATTTTGGAAAGTACTTTTCTTTTTTTGTAATACTTTAAAGCTTGCAGAGTTCCCAGACTCAATTCTGGGCATTTTAAACAAACCCACTTTTAATTAGCAGGTTATAAAAATGGTCCTTTTAGTCCAGGGGTCTCCAACCTTTGCAACTTTAAGTCTAAAGGACTTCAGCTCCCAGACTTCTCCGGCCAGCTTTTTAAAGCAGGGGTCTCCAACCTTTGCAACTTTAAGTCTGAAGGACTTCAGCTCCCAGACTTCTCCGGCCAGCTTTTTAAAGCAGGGGTCTCCAACCTTTGCAACTTTAAGTCTGAAGGACTTCAGCTCCCAGACTTCTCCGGCCAGCTTTTTAAAGCAGGGGTCTCCAACCTTTGCAACTTTAAGTCTGAAGGACTTCAGCTCCCAGACTTCTCCGGCCAGCTTTTTAAAGCAGGGGTCTCCAACCTTTGCAACTTTAAGTCTGAAGGACTTCAGCTCCCAGACTTCTCCGGCCAGCTTTTTAAAGCAGGGGTCTCCAACCTTTGCAACTTTAAGTCTGAAGGACTTCAGCTCCCAGACTTCTCCGGCCAGCTTTTTAAAGCAGGGGTCTCCAACCTTTGCAACTTTAAGTCTGAAGGACTTCAGCTCCCAGACTTCTCCGGCCAGCTTTTTAAAGCAGGGGTCTCCAACCTTTGCAACTTTAAGTCTGAAGGACTTCAGCTCCCAGACTTCTCCGGCCAGCTTTTTAAAGCAGGGGTCTCCAACCTTTGCAACTTTAAGTCTGAAGGACTTCAGCTCCCAGACTTCTCCGGCCAGCTTTTTAAAGCAGGGGTCTCCAACCTTTGCAACTTTAAGTCTGAAGGACTTCAGCTCCCAGACTTCTCCGGCCAGCTTTTTAAAGCAGGGGTCTCCAACCTTTGCAACTTTAAGTCTGAAGGACTTCAGCTCCCAGACTTCTCCGGCCAGCTTTTTAAAGCAGGGGTCTCCAACCTTTGCAACTTTAAGTCTGAAGGACTTCAGCTCCCAGACTTCTCCGGCCAGCTTTTTAAAGCAGGGGTCTCCAACCTTTGCAACTTTAAGTCTGAAGGACTTCAGCTCCCAGACTTCTCCGGCCAGCTTTTTAAAGCAGGGGTCTCCAACCTTTGCAACTTTAAGTCTGAAGGACTTCAGCTCCCAGACTTCTCCGGCCAGCTTTTTAAAGCAGGGGTCTCCAACCTTTGCAACTTTAAGTCTGAAGGACTTCAGCTCCCAGACTTCTCCGGCCAGCTTTTTAAAGCAGGGGTCTCCAACCTTTGCAACTTTAAGTCTGAAGGACTTCAGCTCCCAGACTTCTCCGGCCAGCTTTTTAAAGCAGGGGTCTCCAACCTTTGCAACTTTAAGTCTGAAGGACTTCAGCTCCCAGACTTCTCCGGCCAGCTTTTTAAAGCAGGGGTCTCCAACCTTTGCAACTTTAAGTCTGAAGGACTTCAGCTCCCAGACTTCTCCGGCCAGCTTTTTAAAGCAGGGGTCTCCAACCTTTGCAACTTTAAGTCTGAAGGACTTCAGCTCCCAGACTTCTCCGGCCAGCTTTTTAAAGCAGGGGTCTCCAACCTTTGCAACTTTAAGTCTGAAGGACTTCAGCTCCCAGACTTCTCCGGCCAGCTTTTTAAAGCAGGGGTCTCCAACCTTTGCAACTTTAAGTCTGAAGGACTTAAGCTCCCAGACTTCTCCGGCCAGCAAAGCTGGCTGGAGAATTCTGGGAGCTGAATTCCTTCAGACTTAAAGTTGCAAAAGTTGGAGACCCCTGTTTTAGTCTCTATTCTAGGACTATCCCGCCCTCCGACTTCCTGTGTTTCTAAATCCCATTTATTTTGGTTTTCTTTCTTCTTGTTTCTTCCAGGGTTACATGAAGCCCCTGAAACAGCCGGAAAGTTCCACCCTCTGCGACCCCTCGCTGGTGGACGAGATCTTCGACCAGATTCCTGAGTTGCTGGAACATCACGAGGAGTTCCTGGAGGAAGTGACCGAATGTGTCCAAAACTGGCACGAGAAGCAGAAAGTGGGGGACATCCTGGTGCAGTCGGTCAGTCCCGTTCCCACAAGCCCCTTCCAGAGGAGAGGGGAGATGGGGGTGGCTTCTAGTCCAGCGGTCACCAACTGGTGGCCCATGAGAAAATTTTCCTGGTCCGCAGAAGCATTGTTTGCATTTTTTATATGGCGCTCAATCAGGGGTCCTCAAACTACGGCCCCCGGGATGCATACGTGCAATGAACACTTGTGTGGCTGCAGGGAGTCTCCCCCTTTGGGGGTCTTTTGGGGGGGGGGTCAGAGGGGGGGAAGAAATTCCGACTTGGGGTCTTCTTCGGTCTCCTGATGGGGGGCTTTGGGCGAAGGCCGGAGGGAAGAGCCGCTGGTGGCCAAGAGCCGGAGGGCCTCGTTTCAGTGGGACGGCATCCTGGCCTGGAACTGGCCGACCATCTCAGCCCGCCTGAGCCTCCAGGCGCCGGCCCCTGGCCTTGCACTCCCGCAGGTCTTCCCCCTGCTGGGAAAGCCCATGTTCCTAGTCCTCATGGAGGTGCTTCTGCTGAGCCTCCTTCTCGGTCAGAACCCATTTGAACTGGGCTGTTTGGCCAACTCTTTTTTCTTAGCTCCAGCAATGGCTTCCTGGTGGCGGCCGAAGGAGCCCAGGTGGGCAGGCTGGGAGGGGCGAGGAGAGGCTGGCGAGGCGCCCCTCGACGTGAGTGACATCGAGTTGGCCACGCCTACCCAGTCACATGACCACCTAGCCACGCCCACCCAGCTGCTCTCATTAGGCAGATCATATTAGTGGTCCGCGGGATTTAAAATTATGGATTTAGTGGTCCATGAGATCCGAAACGTTGGGGGGTCTCTGTTCTAGGTCTTCATAAATGTTGGCTTGTTCAATCATATTAGCCATATTCCAATTATCCTTCTCTTTCCGAGATCTGGCCACAATTCCCTTCTCTTTCCTTTCTTATTCTTCTATATAGATAACTTCTCTTTTGTTGTTTTGCCAATAGAGGTTTATCCAAATCATTTATATTCAATGGAATATGGATGAAATTAAATATCCAGTGAGTTGGGCAGTCTTTCCATGTAATAATAGATAAATTAAATAAAGAGCCACTTTTGTCTAGTAATTAGAGGCACCAAGCTGGAAACGGATAGATGGCCAATTCAAGTCTTAGGTACGAGACACACTGGAGTGACTTTGGCCCCAAATCACCTAGCAGTCTTTCATCCCTAAGGCAGGACTAGAACTCACCGTCTCCTGGTTTCTAGGTCAGCCCCTTAAGCACTGGCTTTTCATTGATCCGATTCTGGCCTGCGCTCCCTCGTGATTAGCTGAGCCTAAGGGTGCTCCACATTTTGAGGTTAACCAAGGTTGGCATCCTTCGGCTTCCTTCGCTTTGCATTTGAGCCCAGGAATTACGGCCGCTTTCAAGAGTAATAGAGTTAAGGATGTGCTTGGAAGGCAAGCGAGGATGAGTCAGTCATTGTCACGTCATTGGGGCACTCAGAATCTGATTTTAGCACTCCCTCGGGAAAAGGTTCTCCCACTTATGGGGCCGCGCGGTGCTCCGAATGGCAATTCAGCGGGAAATTCGCGTGGGAGATTTCTCGTAAATTGGTCAAATTTTCTTTTTCTTTTTTTGGGGGTTCGGCTCCCAGCGGCTCCCGTGGGTTCTTCCTTCTGAGGAGACCTAGGTAGCCCCGGTAGGCCTCGGCATACGACCACAACGGAGCCCAAAATTGCTGTTGCTAAGCGAGAACGGCTCTTAAGCGTGTTCTGCCTTACGTTACGGCCTTCCTTGACGCGGTTGTTAAGTGAATCACTGCCGCTGTTAAGCGAGGCACCACGGTTGCTAAGTGAATCTGGCTTCCCCGTTGCCTTCGCTCGTCAGAAAGTCGTCGCAACAGGGGATCGCGTGACCCCGGGGCCCTGCGACTGTCATAAATATGAGCCAGTTGCCAAGCATCTGTATTTTAATCAGGTGTCTATGTGGATGCAGCCACAGTCGTAAGTGTGAAAAATGGTCGTAAATCCCTTTGTTCAGTGCTGTTGTAACTTTGAGAAGTCACTAAATGAACTGTTGTGAGTCAAGAACTACCTCTACATATATTAGGCCTCCTAGGTGAATACTGACAAATATATTACAACAATGTTAATTTCCTACCCCTTGCAAGGAAATTTAAATTTTTTAAACTTTTGACTCTATTTTCAAGTGATTGATGTGTCATCTATCTATCTATCTATCTATCTATCTATCTATCTATCTATCTATCTATCTATCTATCTATCTATCTTCTATCTATTTATCTATCTATCATCTATCTATCTAATTTATCTATCTACTATCTCTATTTATATCTCTCTATCTCTCTATCTATCTACAGTATCTATCTATCTATCTACAGTATCTATCTATCTATCTATCTATCTATCTATCTTCTAATCTATCTAATCTATCTAATCTATCTCTATCTATCTCTATCTAATCTATCTATCTCTATATCTAATCTGTCTGTCTGTCTGTCCATCCATCCATCCATCCATCCATCCATCCATCCATCTCTCTCTATATATATGTGTGTGTGTGTGTGTTAGTTTTATGAGCTGATCAATAAATAAATCAGAGAGACTAGGATAGATCTATTTTGCGCTTATTAGCTCTCATCAGCTAGCCATACCCTTACTGGGATTCGAACCGGGGCTGTATTGCATATCAGGCAGGAGCCTGTAACCATTCAGCCAGCCTGGCTCTCCCATTGCATCAGCTGAGACAGGAGGGTTAATATCTATAATTGTTCCACAGCACCCTGTTAGGACCCCAATTAAGGGAGGAGACATACTGTTTCCTTTTCTGCTTTTCGGCTCATCACCAGAGACCATCTAGACAGAAAGCCATAAATTCTGAATGGCTGAATGGTTACAGGCTCCTGCCTGATATGCCATACAGCCCCGGTTCGAATCCCAGTAAGAGTATGACTAGCTGATGAGAGCTAATAAGCTCGAAATAGATCTATCCTAGTCTCTCTGATTTATTTATTGATCAGCTCATAAAAAACTAACATATATGTGTGTGTGTGTGTGTGTGTGTGTGTGTGTTAGTTTTATGAGCTGATCAATAATTAAATCAGAGAGACTAGTATAGATCTATTTCGAGCTGTTTAGCCCTCATCAGCTAGCCATACCCTTACTGGGATTCGAACCGGGGCTGTATTGCATATCAGGCAGGAGCCTGTAACCATTCAGCCAGTCTGGCTCTCCCAATTGCATCAGCTGAGACAGGAGGATTAGTATCTATAATTATTCTACATATGCAATACAGCCCCGGTTCGAATCCCAGTAAGAGTATGACTAGCTGATGAGAGCTAATAGCTTGAAATAGATCTATCCTAGTCTCTCTGATTTAGTCTTCTCCTAACAAGGAGAAGGGCGGGATATAAATTTAATAAAATAAAATAAATAAATAAATAAATTTATTGATCAGCTCATAAAACTAACACACATATTAAAAAAATCACACAATGGAATTCATGGCTTTCTGTCTAGATGGTCTCTGGTGATGGGGTATGTGTTCTATTAAGATGTAGCCTGTTGTGTCTTAAAACGGATTCTACTGTACTGCCGTAAAATGGCTCCTACTGGGCAGCGCAATTGGAGTTGCCATGGTGACAGTTTCACAGTACTCCACACGGGGGCTCCCTCTGGTAACGGGGGGGGCGGGGAAATCCCAACACTAGAAATTACGTTTGATCTGGACATTTCCCCCCTATAAATAAATATCTGGGCAACGCTGAGTTAGTCTGCTGTATTAATGGGAATGACGGGTAGAACAGCAGCGCAATTAAAATTTGGAAACCCTCTATTAAAAAAACCCTTTATTGTATTTAACTCATAGAAAGTTTACTACGGCTTCTTAACTCTTCCCAAATCACCCCAGCAGTGAACTCTGATCTTTTCTCGATCCAATATGCCTTTTTGTACATTTGTTCATTCTTTTGCTCTCTCTTTTTTTTAATATAGTTTTCCAAAGACATATTGGTGAATATTTATTCCGCCTACATCGATAATTTTCTAAATGCCAAAGATGCCATAAGGATCGCCAAGGAAGCCCGACCGGCGTTTATGAAATTTCTGGCGGTAAGAAGTCCTTCTGTCTGTCCTTCTCGCCTTCAACGACTTCTTTTTTTTTAAAGAAAGTTTTTTATTTATTTTAATGTTAAACACAACGTAAAAATCCTCTTTTCTTACAAGCTGTAGCAAGTGTCTCAGTTGGGTATAAAGTATTTTCATGCTTCTCTTCCACAATCATCCAAGGTTCGTCTTATTTCAAGCATATTGAATCAAATATGTTTATACATATTACCCTCCTCGTACTTCCATTCTTATTTAACTATAATTGTTTATATGTCCTTTACCATAAAACATACCAAAGCTTAAAACAACTTCAGCTTCTTGTTGAACTGGAAGCCTTCTAAAAAATGATCAATTTTGAGATAATTAGTTCTTGCTGTGCTTCTATGTTCCCTTCCTTCCTTCCTTCCTTCCTTCCTTCCTTCCTTCCTTCCTTTCTTCCTTCCTTCCTTCCTTCTTTCTTTCTTTCTTTCTTCTTTTTCCTTTTCCTTTCCTTTTTATTTTTCTTTCCTTCCTTCCTTTTTTCTTTCTTTCTTTTTTTCTTTTTCCTTTTCCTTTTCTTTTCCTTTCCTCCCTTTCTTTTCCTTCCTTCCTTCCTTTTTTCTTTCTTTTTCCTTTTCCTTTCCTTTTCCTTTTCCTCCCTTCCTTTCTTCCCTCCTTCCTTTTTTCTTTTTCTTTTTCTTTTTCCTTTCCTTTTTCTTTTCCTTCCTTCTTGCCTTCCTTCCTTCCTTTCTTTTTCCTTTTTCCTTTTCCTTTTCCTTTTCTTTTCCTTCCTTCTTTCCTTCCTTTCTTCCTTCCTTCCGCCCTTCTTTCTTTCTTTCCTTCCTTCCTTCCCTTCCTCCCTTGTTTCTTTCTCTTTCTTTCCTCATTTCCTTCCTTTCCTCCCACCCTCCCTCCTTTCTTTCTTCTTTCTTTTTTCTTTTCCTTCCTTCCTTTCTTTTTTTCTTTTTCCTTTCTTTTTCCTTTTGTTTTCTTTCCTTCTTTCCTTCCTTTCTTTCTTTCTTTCTTTCTTTTTTCTTTCTTTCTTTTTGCTTTTCTTTTTCTTTTCCTTTCTTCCTTCCTTCCTTCCTAAGTTCAGCTTTTCCTGCCTCCCATCGCTGGCACCCCCCCTCCCCCCATGGCCAGTAAGATTTAGGCAAGATGTTTTCAGGACCGTCGGCTGAAGCTCACTTGCGATGCCCCTGCCGACTTCTCCCACCTGGTCGGCCTTGAAGCAGCATCGCAGGGAGATGCAGACGATACTTTCGTTTCCCCCCAAACATTCCTCTCCCGTGGCCCCCCACCCCCTCCCCAGAGCTTATGGCAGACTGTCGGCTCTGCGTGGCAGCAAATCACAAGCAAGTGTGAAGTGGCAGTTGAGCCTTTTATTGTAAAACTGCCCCACGTGAAGCGTTTCTAAGATCAGTTTAATAAAATAAACAAGAGTTTATCTTCTTTCCTTCCTTTCTTTCCTCCCTCCCTTCCTCCTTTCTTTCTTTCCTTCCTTCCCTTCCTCCCTCGTTTCTTCTTTCTTTCTTCATTTCCTTCCTTTTCTCCCCCCTCCCTCATTTCTTTCTTTCCTTGTTTCCTTCCTCCCTTCTTTTTTCTTTCCTTCCCTTCCTCCCTCGTTTCTTTCTTTCTTTTCTTCTTTCTTTATTTCCTTCCTTTCCTCCCTCGCTTCCTCCTTTCTTTCTTTCTTTTTCTTTCTTCTTTCCTTCCTTTCCTTCCCTCCCTTCCTTCTTTCCTTCCTTTCTTTCCTCTCTCCCT
The DNA here is from genome assembly GCA_039707465.1 of Rhabdophis nuchalis. Taxonomy (NCBI): domain Eukaryota; kingdom Metazoa; phylum Chordata; class Lepidosauria; order Squamata; family Natricidae; genus Rhabdophis; species Rhabdophis nuchalis. The sequence continues at coordinate 65,281,663 of CM077649.1, forward strand.
CCCTTCCTCCTTTCTTTCCTTCCTTCCTCCCTTCTTTCTTTCCTTATTTCCTTCTCTTCCCTTCCTCCCTCGTTTCATCTTTCTTTCTTCATTTCCTTCCTTTTCTCCCTCCTTTCTTTCTTATCTTCTTTCCTTCCTTCCTTTCCTTCCCTTCCCTTCCTCCCTTGTTTTGGTCTTTCTTTTCTTTCCTTCCTCATTTCCTTCCTTTCCTCCTTCCTTCCTTCCTTCCTTCCTTCCTTCCTTCCTTCCTTCCTTCCTTTCTTATCTAATTTCTTTCCTTCTCTCCCTCCCTCCCTCCCTCCTTTCTGTCTTTCTTTCTTTCTTTCTTTCTTTCTTTCTTTCTTTCTTTCTTTCTTTCTTTCTTTCTTTCTTTCTTTCTTTCTCTGTTTTTGATGTTTTGTTTTTTGAAAAGGGCCATCTGGCTGTTTACAGCTTCCTGGATTGAAGCCATTAACTAGGCTCCTTAGCTTGGTGCATGTTAGCGCATTGCCCAATCAAATGTTTGGGGGGTCTCCATATCCCATAATCCCTTAACCTCGGCCATATTGACTGCGGAGTCCTTGGTGCTCTCAGCTTGGTGATTTCAAACATGTCAGACATACATGCTACATCTGTGTTGGCAGCACTAGAACTCACCGTCTCCCAGCGTTGGCCCAAAGCCACCCAGATTTCATGCCTGAAGCGGTACTAGAATTCTCCATCTCCTGGTTTCCTGCCTGCTGCCTTAACTCCTAGACCAGGGGTTCTCAAACTTAGCAACTTGAAGACTTGTGGACTTCAACACAGAGCTGGCTGGAGAATTCTGGGAGTTGAAGTCCACAAGTCTTCAAGTTGCCACGTTTGGGAACCCCTGGGGCTCTTCAGTTAGCGATGTTTAAGTCTCTTATCTTATTTTGTATTCTTCCTTGCTCCCTGTAGCAAAGCATGAGAGAAAACAAAGAGAAGCAGGCCCTCGCGGACTTACTGATCAAGCCAGTGCAACGAATCCCACGCTACGAACTTCTGGTCAAAGTGAGTCTCTCAAGCAGGGTTGTTTATTCCGCTCAAAAGAAACCACGATCGCAGAGATCCAAGAAAACCCTTTTTCACCTGTGTTTAATGTCCCTTTTTGCAATGCCTCCGAGCCGTCACTAAATGAGTCGCTGTAATTCGAGGACAAGCCCTAACGTTAGGTTGCAGCTCCTCATATTGGCCTCCTTTTCATTTCCTTTTAGTTTGGCCTTTTCCTTTCTTCTGCCTGTTTTATTTATTTGTTTGGTGTATTTTTTCAAACCGTCTCAGAGACTTGAACCGGATGCTCCACAATGATTGGGTGCTGGAAAAGAAAATCCATTTTTATTTTATTTTATTTTATTTTGTGCTCCCGAAAAAATTCCCCAAGGGAGATTTCTTGCGCGAACTCGGAGAGGAGTTAGAAGCAGCCAGTGTGACCTGGATGTTTTCCATGGGAATTTTGTGTGTTCTGCGGAGTTGCTGCCTGTTTGGCGCTGGTTTTTCGATGGGGTGGAAACTGAATGGTCAGGTTTCCCCCTTCCTGGCTAAATTCCCTGAATATTTTACATGCCTGTTCAAAGCCCCAGTTTGGAGCTATTTAGAGAAAGGCCGATTACTCATTTTGGACCACTGAGACCTCCATCCTTGGGGAGGGGGAGGGGAGGGGAGAAAAATCTCTGTTCTAAAATAGCCCTTTGAAGGAAACCGTCTCTGTCTATCATCCAGGGGAGATGGGAAATACAGGTAGTATATGATCACGCATAGAATCACACATAGAATGGAATGGGAATGGGGATGGGAGTAGAATAGAATAGAATAGAATAGAATAGAATAGGTAAGGAATAGAGTAGAGTAGAAAAGGAAAGTAGAATAGGAATGGAATGGAATAGAATAGAATAGAATAGAATAGAATCTAGTAGAGTGGAATGAAATGGAATGGAATAGAATAGGGAATAGAATCGAATAGAGTAGAATAGAATAGAGTAGAATAGAATAGAGTAGAATAGAATATAGAATATAGAATAGAATAGAATCGAGTAGAGTAGAATAGAATAGAATAGAATAGAATAGAATAGAATACGTAAGGTAGGGTAAGGTAAGGAAAGGAGTAGAGTAGAGTAGAGTAGTCAAGTAGAATAGGAAAGGAGTAGAGTAGAATAGAATAGGAAAGGTAAGGTAAGGAATAGAATAGAAAAGGTAAGGTAAGGAATAAGTAGTCAAGTAGAATAGGAAAGGAGTAGAGTAGAGTAGAGTAGGAAAGGTAAGGTAGGAAAGGAATAGAGTAGAGTAGAGTAGAGTAGAATAGAACAGAAAAGGAAAGGTAAGGTAAGGTAAGGAGTAGAGTAGAGTAGAATAGTCAAGTAGAATAGGAAAGGAGTAGAGTAGAATAGAATCTAACAGAGTAGAATAGAATATAGAATATAGAATAGAATAGATTAAAATAGAATAGAATAGAATAGAATAGGAAAAGAGTAGAGTAGAGTAATAGAGTAGCCACCCAATCAGCTTTCATGCCTAAGGCAGGACTAGAACTCACCGTCTCCTGGTGATTGGCCCAAAGCCACCCAACCAACTTTCATGGCTAAGGTGGAACTACAACTCTCTGTCTCCTGGTTGCAGCCTGATGCCTAGATGTGCGCCTGTATGCAATTTGTGAAATTGGGATAAAAAGATGACGAAGATGGTGATGATGATGATGATGGAGGAGGAGGAATTTGCAGAAGGATCTGGCTTAGTCCTGTTGAAATGGCCTGGGGTGTCCTGCTCGCGCAGCGGGTTGGACTAGAAGACCTCCAAAGGCCCCTTCCCGCTCTGCGATTCCATTAGGAACAGGATGTTCCTTTTTGCCCGTTGCCAGAAAGATTGAATGCTTCCCCGTTTTATTTATTTTTTTATTGGGAATCATTCTTTGCGGAGCCTTTTTCAACTCTCTCCGGCAAATGTCAACATTCGCCAAATTCCTAAGGCTTGAAGCAATGTGCGGACGTCCCGTTTTCTACCCCCACCCCCCCACCGCCCGCCCCAAGCGGAGAGTTGCAAACTCAGATATTCTTGGCACGGGGAAAACAAAAAGGAATCGGGAAGTCGAGAAACCGTTCAGCGCGAGAAAATGGCCTGCGGAGGAAGAAATTTACCGCCAGGCAGCGAAGATTTGTGCCATGGTGTGACGAGAGGCAGAAACAAGATTGGCAACACCTCTGCTTTTTCAGTAGGCGGCATTGTGTGTATGTGTGTGGCTTTGACACACACAATTGATGGGCTTCCCAATCCTTCGCCTTCCTGGCTCTTATAAATAAATGACACGGCGCAAGAATGGGCCACCCAGAATCGGCCTTCTGGTGCCAGCTCCTCTGCAGATGGATGACCGTTGGCAGAGCGGGCATTCCATTATCCAGCCGGGAGTCTTGCAGCTGGCCCCTCATCCCGGCAAATGGATGGGCGTGAATCACCCACGAGTTGGTTACTGTTAGGCAGGGATGGCTCTTCTGCTCGCTTCCTTTGTGGCTTCCAGAAGCTGCTGGCGCTGGTTCGGTAACCGGCAATGTGTGTGAATCCTTTGGGGTTGGCACGGGAGGTGGTTAAATGGTGCCGGAACTGGGTATGTCTAGTTGAATGAAAAGAAGGACTAGGGGAGACATGATAGCATCTTCCAATACAGTAATCCCTCGTTTTCCGCGGCTTCATTTTCCGCGCCTTCAGTGCTTTGCGGGTTTTTCAATAGCAAAAAAATGCATCGGTAGGAGGCAAGCGCCCCCTAGTGCTTGCTTTAAACGATGTCCACCAACTCAAGTTTCCGGTATAGATATACAGAATCCTACTTCGCGGTTTTTCACTTTCCGCGGAAGGGTGCGGTCCCGATTAACCGCGGAAAACGAGGGATTACTGTATTTGAGAGGCTGCCACAGAGAGGAAGGAATCAAATTATTCTCCAAAACACTCAAAAGGAAGGACAAGAAGCAGGATGGAGAGAACACATCAAGAAGAGAAGCAATCTGGAATTAAGGAGAAACTTCCAATTAACCCGTGGAACGGCTTGCCACCAGACATTGTGGGTCCACCATTACTGGATGCTTTTGAGAAGAAACTGGCCAGCCACTTCTCTGGAATGACATAGGGTTTCCGGCTTGAGCACGAGGTTGGACTAGAGGTCCCTTCAAGGACTATTCTGAATTGAATTGGATATGTCTGGTTTAATGAGAAGAAGGACCAGGGGAGACAGGATAGCAGCCTTCCAATATCTGAGGGGTTGCCCCAAAGAAGAGGGAGTCCAGCTATTCTCCAAGGCACCTGAGGGCAGAACAAGAAGCAATAGGTGGAAACTAATCAAGGAGAGAAGCAACTTAGAACTAAGGAGAAATTTCCTGACATTGAGAACAATTCACCAGTGGAACGGCTTGCCACCAGAAGTTGTGGCTGTTCCATCACTGGAGACTTTAAAGAAAGAATTGGAGAGGTATTTGTCTGAAAAGTTATATGGTGCCCTGTCTGAGCCGTGGGTTGGACTAGATGACCTCTAAGGTGATGGGTGATGGCTATTCAGATCAAAAATATTTGTGTGAATTTTGGTTTAATGTTTTCTTATGCTTTCTCTGAGCCAACCAAGTTTTGGGTTGCTGAGATAAGATGCGGGCAGAAACTTATTTTATGAATGAATGAGTTGAATGAATGAATGAATTCATTCATTCATTCATTCATTCATTCATTCATTCATTCATTCATTCATTCCATTTATACAAGCACCCATTTTGTATCCACAGCTCTGGACAGCTAACAATAATACATTTCCTGGGATTTGTTTCCCACGCATTGTCAATTTCTGCCACCTTCTGGCAAGCAAAGTCAATGAGGAAGCCAGATTCACTTGAACATTGGGCACTATCTAACAAAATGAAATTCAATTGTGAAAAAAGTAAGGTTCTACATTTAGACAAGAAAAACAAAATGCACAAGTATTGTATAGGTGGTACCTTCGGGGAGAGGGGGCGGTCTAGAAGTCCACTAAATAATAATAATAATAATAATACCTTGCTCAATAGTAGCAACTGTGAGAGGGATCTTGGAATCCTAGTGGACAACCATTTAAATATGAGCCAGCAGTGTGCAGCAGCTGCCAAAAAAGCCAACACAGTTCTAGGCTGCATCAACAGAGGGATAGAATCTAGATCGCGTGAAGTGTTAATGCCACTGTATAGTGCCTTGGGAAGGCCACACATGGAATACTGCATACAGTTTTGGTCGCCACGATGTAGAAAAGACGTGGAGACTCTGGAAAGAGTGCAGAGAAGAGCAACCAAGATGATTAGGGGACTGGAGACTAAGACATATGAAGAACGGTTGCAGGAGTTGGGTATGTCTAGTTTGATGAAGAGAAGGACCAGGGGAGACATGATAGCAGTGTTCCGATATCTCAGAGGGTGCCACAAAGAAGAGGGAGTCAAACTATTCTCCAAGGCACCTGGGGGCAGGACAAGAAGCAATGGGTGGAAACTAATCAAGGAGAGAAGCAACTTAGAACTAAGGAGAAATTTCCTGACAGTTAGAACAATTAACCTCTGGAACAGCTTGCCTCCAGAAGTTGTGAATGCTCCAACCCTGGAAGTCTTTAAGAAGATGTTAGATAGCCATTTGTCTGAAATGGTATAAGGTTCCTGCCCACACAGGGGGTTGGACTAGAAGGCCTCCAAGGTCCCTTCCAACTCTGCTATTGTATTATTGTACTTAACAACCATGTTGCTAACTGCAACAACGGCCGGGATTTCACTTAGCCATTGTGATAAGGACGTTCCTAAAAATGGAGCAAAATTCGCTTAGCATATGTCTCACTTAGCCTCTGAAATTTTGCAGTTGTTCACTGTAAATGGGTTACAGTGAGGACAATTAACCAGTGGAACAGCTTGCCTCCAGAAATTGTGGGTGCTCCAATCTGCGGGATCGCATCCTGCCCCATACATCCCTGCGGCCGATTCGCTCCCACAGAGAGGGACTTCTCCGGGTGCCGTCCACCAGGCTATGCCAGCGGGCGACGCCCAGGGGAAGGGCCTTTTCTGTGGTGGGCCCGACCCTCTGGAACGACCTTCCCCACGAAATTAGAACAACTACGGACCTCCGCTCCTTCCGTCAAAAATTAAAAACACATTTCTTTCGCTTGGCCGGCCTGGGATAACTTAACTGTTTTTAGGGTTTTTTAGGGGCTTGTCTTAGTTTTAACATGGGATTTTAGCGCAGGGTTTAGTTTAATTCTTTTTTAATATTGTATTGTTTGTGGTTTTATATGTACTTTTAATTTCCCTGTGCCCCGCCTCGAGTCCCTTCGGGGAGAGAGAGCGGGTTATAAATTAAATTATTTATTTATTTATTTACCAGGGGTGAAAGGCTATCGGTTCGGACCCATTCAGCCAGACCGGCAGTAAAAAAAAAAAATGCTTTACAAAATTTTAAAAATTCTGATTGTCACAGCTGAACATCGGAACCTTTTAAAAACTTTTTAAAGCATTTTTTTACTACTGGGTTGGGCAGATAGGTAGTAAAAAAAAAATGCTTTAAAAAAGTTTTTCAAAGTTCCGACAATTCGCGGCGTGGCGCAATTTATATTTGCGAGAAAGCAGGAAACACTGATTTCTAGCGCACCAAAATCGCACGGCATAGCTGTTCTACTTGCCTTGCCAGACTCCGGAAAGGCTCCTTAGCGCTTGCGGTGCGCATATGCGCGAAGTGAGCCAGACTTCAGAGCATTTCCAACACTGGAGGTTTTTAAGAAGAGAGTGGACAGACAATTGTCTGGGATGGGTTTTAGGGCAGCGGGGTCCAAACTTGGGAACTTTAAGACTTGTGGACTTCAACTCCCAGAATTCCCATTTTTTTCCCATAGATATTTCTCTCTCTGAGCACAATGAGAATATCTCTCTGCTGAACAAAACTCCACATTGGCGATAGGAAGGGCGTCCGGCCAGGAAATACTCAGCTCCATTCCGTTGCCAGGGCTCCACATTGCAAGGGATTATGGCAAAGGTCCTCAAACTTGGGAACTTTAAGACTGATGGACTTCAACTCCCAGCTATGCTGACTGGAGAATTGTGGAAGTTGAAGGCCACCAGTCTGTGCCGAGTGGCTGTGGTTTCCGGCTGCCCGATTCAACCAGTTGACTCCATCGCTGGCCATAGGGGGCGAACATCTTGCCCCTGTGGATGGGGTGCGCAACTTGGGTGTCCTCCTGGATGCCCGGCTGTCCATGGAAGACCAAGTGACAGCCGTGGCCAGGAGGGCGTTTTACCAGGTCCGCCTGGTTCGCCAGTTGCGCCCCCTATTGGATCGGGACGCCCTTCGCACAGTCACTCATGCTCTCGTGACATCCCGACTGGACTATTGTAACTCTCTCTACATGGGGCTCCCCTTGAGGTGCACCCGGAGACTGCAGATGGTCCAGAATGCAGCCGCGCGAGCAATAATGGGTACCGCAAGGTATACCCATGTAACACCGCTCTTGCGCGAGCTGCACTGGCTACCTGTCATCTTTCGGGTGCGCTTCAAGGTGCTAGTTCTCATCTTTAAAGCGCTCCATGGCTCGGGACCTAGCTACCTGCGGGATCGGATCCTGCCCCATACATCCTCCCGGCCGATTCGCTCCCACAGAGAGGGACTTCTCCGGGTGCCGTCCACTAGACTTTGTCAGCGGGCGACGCCCAGGGGAAGGGCCTTCTCTGTGGCGGGCCCAGCCCTCTGGAACGACCTTCCCCCCGACATTAGAACAACTACGGACGTCCGCTCCTTCCGTCAGAAATTAAAAACTCACTTTTTCTGCTTGGCCGGCCTAGGTTAGTCCCTACCTCAGGGGTTAGGGAATGTTAATTTTAAAATGGGGATTTTAGTGCAGGGATAGTTAGATTTAATTTGTTTTTATTGTATTTATCTATGTATATATTTTATGTTGTTTTAATTTCTCCCTGTGCACCGCTCCGAGTCCCCTTGGGGAGAGGACGCGGTTATAGAAATAAATATTCTATTCTATTCTATTCTTCTTAAAGTTGCCAAGTTTGGGGACCCCCTGGATTATGGGGTCATTAAAAGGAGATGATGATGATAATGATGATCAAAGCTGACTGGGGAATTCTGGGAGTTGAAGTCCACCAGTCTTAAGAGTTCCCAAGTTTGGGGACCCCTGAATTATGGGGTCATTAAATGAGATAATGATGATGATGATCAAAGCTGACTGGGGAATTCTGGGAGTTGAAGTCCACCAGTCTTAAGAGTTCCCAAGTTTGGGGACCCTTGGATTATGGGGTCATTAAATGAGATAATGGTGATGATTTTATTTATTTATTTTATTTATTATTTGGATTTATAAACCGCTCCCTTTCCCCAAAGGGACTCGGGGCGGTGCACAGGAAGTTAAAAAACATATAAACATAACAATTATAAATAATTAAAACCGAATTAAATAATTATCCCCTGTGCTAAAATTTTAAAATCATTAAAACTGTTACCCCGTTTAAAACCCAATTAAAACAATTTGAGCTTCAGACTATATAGGCTAAGCGAAATAGATTAGGCCAGACCGGCCTGATGGAAAAAATAGGTCTTTAATTTCTGGCGGAAGGAGCGGAGGTCCGTAGTTGTTCTAAGATCGGGGGGTAGGTCGTTCCAGAGGGTTGGGCCCACCACAGAGAAGGCCCTCTGTGGTCCTATGATGAGCAAAGCTGACTGGGGCATTCTGGGAGTTGAAGCCCTCCAGTCTTAAAGTTGCCAAGTTTGGGGACACCCCTGGGTTAAGGTCTCCTGCTTGAGCAGAGGGGCTGGACTAGAAGACCTCCAAGGTCCCTCCCAGCTCGATTCTGATCGCTTCCCCATCCGGTTGTCTTCTGCTCTTACGGGACCGGGGCTCTCTCTCTTCCCCCCTTCCAGGACCTCCTCAAGCACACTTCCGAGGAGCATCCCGATTACCCCTTCTTGATAGAAGCTCAGAAGAGCATCAAGCAAGTAGCGGAGAAGATCAACAAAGGGATGAAGAGCGCGGAGGAGGTGGAACGCAACGCCCGGATAGTGCAGGAGATCGAGTCCCACATCGAAGGGATGGAAGACGTAAGTTCTGAAGTTCCTTTTTTTTTTTGTCTTCTTCCGTGGGTGCAGAGTTTTGGAAGTCTTTTAAGCCAGGGGTCTCCAACCTTTGCAACTTTAAGTCTGAAGGACTTCAGCTCCCAGACTTCTCCAACCAGCAAAGCTACTTCCGCTTCCTCTCTCCTTCTCCTCTCTCCCCTTTCCACTCCTCCTTTCTCTCCTCCTCTTCTCTACCTCCTTTCTTCCCTCTGTCGTCCTTCTCTTCTCTACTTCCCTTTCCTCTCTCCTTCTCCTCTCTCCCCTTTCCACTCCTCCTTTCTCTCCTCCTCTTCTCTACCTCCTTTCTTCCCTCTGTCTTCCTTCTCTTCTCTACTTCCCTTTCCTCTCCTTCTCCTCTCTCCCCTTTCCACTCCTCCCTTCTCTCCTCCTCTTCTCTACCTCCTTTCTTCCCTCTGTCTTCCTTCTCTTCTCTACTTCCCCTTCCTCTCTCCTTCTCCTCTCTCCCCTTTCCACTCCTCCTTTCTCTCCTCCTCTTCTCTACCTCCTTTCTTCCCTCTGTCGTCCTTCTCTTCTCTACTTCCCCTTCCTCTCTCCTTCTCCTCTCTCCCCTTTCCACTCCTCCTTTCTCTCCTCCTCTTTTCTACCTCCTTTCTTCCCTCTGTCGTCCTTCTCTTCTCTACTTCCCCTTCCTCTCTCCTTCTCCTCTCTCCCCTTTCCACTCCTCCTTTCTCTCCTCCTCTTCTCTACCTCCTTTCTTCCCTCTGTCGTCCTCTTCTCTACTTCCTCTTCCTCTCTCCTTCTCCTCTCTCCCTTTCCCACTCCTCCTTTCTCTCCTCCTCTTCCCTACCTCCTTTCTTCCCTCTGTCGTCCTTCTCTTCTCTACTTTCCCTTCCTCTCTCCTCCTCTCTCCCCTTTCCACTCCTCCTTTCTCTCCTCCTCTTCTCTACCTCCTTTCTTCCCTCTGTCGTCCTTCTCTTCTCTACTTCCCTTTCCTCTCTCCTTCTCCTCTCTCCCCTTTCCACTCCTCCTTTCTCTCCTCCTCTTCTCTACCTCCTTTCTTCCCTCTGTTGTCCTTCTCTTCTCTACTTCCCCTTCCTCTCTCCTTCTCCTCTCTCCCCTTTCCACTCCTCCTTTCTCTCCTCCTCTTCTCTACCTCCTTTCTTCCCTCTGTCATCCTTCTCTTCTCTACTTCCCCTTCCTCTCTTCTTCTCCTCTCCCCTTTCCACTCCTCCTTTCTCTCCTCCTCCTCCTTACTTCCTTCTGTCGTCCTCTTCTCTACTTCCCCTTCCTCTCTCCTCCTCTCTCCCCTTTCCACTCCTCCTTTCTCTCCTCCTCTTCTCTACCTCCTTTCTTCCCTCTGTCTTCCTTCTCTTCTGGGTTGTTTTCTTACAGATGTTTCATGACCCAACTAGGTAACATCATCAGTGCTAGGAGGGAAGAGGGTAGTGGAATGGAGGACAGTGACAGGAGAGGGAGGAGGAGGAATTGAGGGGTCCTTGGTGCTCTCCGAACTTGGCTGTTTTCTTGCAAACGTTTCATGACCCAACTAGGTAACATCTTCAGTAGAAGAAGGAGGTGGGATTTGCAGAGTGGAGGATAAGGAGAATGGGAGGGGGAAGGGGAGGAAGAAGAGGAGGAGGAGGAGGAGGACTGTGGGGTCCTTGGTGCTCTCTGAGCTTGGCTGTTTTCTTGCAAACGTTTCATGACCCAACTAGGTAACATCATCAGTGCTAGAAGAGAGAGGAGTGGAGGAGGGGAAGCAGGAGGAAATGGACTATGGAATCCTTGTTGCTCTCTGAGCTGGGTGGTTTTCTTGCAGACGTTTCAGGACCCAACTAGCTAACATCATCCGTGCTACGAGGAAGAAGGGTTTGCCCTCTGAAAGCCAGCTAAACAGAAAGCAAACCCCACTTCCTCCTAGCAGTGATGATGTTACCTGGTTGGGTCAAGAAACGTCTGCAAAAAAAACCCCCTAAGTTCGTAGAGTATCAAAGACTTCAACCTCAAGTCCCAGATATTCTCCTTTATTTGTCTTTGCTATTATTATGCCAATTGCTGGTGAAGGTTTTAGGAGGAGACCCAGATGCTCCCATATAAATATAAATAATAAATAAATTCGCTCATCTCTACAGCTCCAGGCTCCGCTTCGGAGGTTCTTACGGCAGGAGATGGTGGTCGAATTGGTAAGTCCTCCTTGTTGCCTGCTGGCTTCGTTTATGCCATTTATGCAATAGCAGAGTTGGAAGGGACCTTGGAGGTCTTCTAGTCCAACCCCCTGCCTAGGCAAGAAACCCTCTGCCATTTCAGACCAATGGCTACCCAACATCTACTTAAAGACTTGCAGTGTTGGGGCATTCATAACTTCTGGAGGCAACTTCTGTTCCACTGGTTAATTGTTCTCACTGTCAGGAAATTCCTCCTCAGTTCTAAGTTGCTTCTCTCCTGGATTAGTTTCCACCCATTGCTTCTTGTTCTGCCCTCAGGTGCCTTGGAGAATAGCTTGACTCCCTCCTCTTTGTGGCAACCCCTGAGATATTGGAAGACTGCTATCATGTCTCCCCTGGTCCTTCTTTTCATTAAACTAGACATCCCCAGTTCCTGCAACCGTTCATTTATTTATTTTATTTATTTTATTTATTTTATTTATTTAAATTTATATCCCACCCTTCTCCACGAAGGACCCAGGGCGGCGCACAGGAAAATTTAAAAACATACAAAATACAATAAATATAATTTAAAAAACTATTAAATAACCTATCCTGCGCTAAAATCAAAATTTAAAAACCCAATTTAAAACTACCTAAAAGTCCCCCATGGGAGGTTAGGCTAGGCCGGCTTGTTGAAACAAATATGTCTTAAGACATTGGCGGAAGAGGCGGAGGTCGGTGATGGTACGTAATTCAGGGGGTAGGTCATTCCAGAGGGCTGGGCCCGCCACAGAGAAGGCTCTTCCCCTGGGTATCGCCAGTCGGCATTGTCCGGCCGACGGCACCCTGAGAAGGCCCTCTCTGTGGGAGCGTATCGGTCTAAGGGATGTATGGGGCAGGAGGCGGTCTCGCATATAACTAGGCCCCGAGCCATGGAGCGCTTTAAAGATAGTTGTCAAAACCTTGAAGCGCACTCGAAAAACCACAGGAAGCCAATGCAGCTCGCGCAGGATCGGTGTTATGTGGGAGCATCTAGTGGCTCCCATAATCACCCGCGCGGCTGCGTTTTGGACTAGCTGTAGCTTTCGAGTGCACCTCAAGGGAAGCCCCATGTAGAGAGCATTACAGTAGTCGAGTCGGGACGTCACGAGAGCTTGAGTGACTGTGCGAAGGGCAGCCCGGTCCAGTAAGGGGCGCAATTGGCGCATCAGGCGTACCTGATGAAACGCCCCCCTGGCCACGGCCGCCACATGGTCCTCCATGGACAGCCGGGAATCCAGGAGGACACCCAAATTGCGCGCCCTCTCCACGGGGGCCAGTGTTTCGCCCCCAATGGCCATTGTTGGTGTAATCTGGCTGAACCGGGGTGCCGGAAACCACAGCCACTCAGTCTTGGCAGGGTTGAGCTTGAGTTTGTTACCACCCATCCAGATCCGTACGGCCTCCAAACACCGGGACAGCACTTCGGCGGCATCGTTGGGGTGGTTTGGGGTGGATATGTACAGCTGGGTGTCATCAGCGTACAGATGGTACTCCACCCCAAAACCACGGATGATCTCACCCAGCGGCTTCATATATGTGTTGAAAAGGAGGGGCGAGAGGACCGACCCCTGAGGAACCCCACATAAGAGAGGCCTCGAGGTCGACCTCTGCCCTCCCGTCAACACATATTGCGACCGACCAGAGAGGTAGGATGAGAACCACCACAAAACGGTGCCTCCCAACCCCAACCCCCCCAGTCGGTGCAATAGGATACCATGGTCGATGGTATCAAAAGCCGCCGAGAGGTCTAATAGGACTAGGATAGAGGAATAACCTCTATCCCGCGCCCTCCAGAGATCATCAACCAACGCGACCAATGCCGTCTCGGTGCTGTGACCGGGTCGGAAGCCGGACTGGCGCGGGTCTAGATAATCAACTTCCTCCAGGTGTCGCGGAAACTGTTGGGCTACCACACTCTCGACAACCTTCACCAAAAAGTGAAGGTTGGAGACCGGACGATAGTTCTCTAATAAAGCTGGGTCCAGGGACGGCTTCTTGAGGAGGGGCCTCACTACCGCCTCTTTCAAGACGGCAGGCAAGGACCCCTCACTCAAAGATGCGTTGACAATGCCCTGGAGCCAGCCTCGTGTCGTCTCCCAGGATGCCAGTACAAGCCAGGAGGGACACGGGTCCAATAAACATGTGGTCGCCCTAAGTTTCCTTGACAACCTGTTCATATCCTCGGTGGTAACAAAGTCAAACTCCTCCCAAGAAGGAACCTCAAGACTAGTCTCGGACAGTCCCACAGGACCACTGTCGATGGAGGGTAGCTCATTCCGAATCCGAGTGATTTTCTCCTGCAGATAAATCCCAAATTCCTCTGCTCGCCCTTGCAGAGGGGCTTCCCGCGGCCTCTGATGAAGGAGGGAGCGGGTCACCCCAAACAGGGCGGCAGGGCGGTTATCTGTGGATGCAATAAGGGTGGCACAATACTCACGTTTGGCCACCCTTATCGCCACTAAGTAAGCCCTAATATGGGTTCTCACTAGTGTTCGGTCGGCTTCGGAGCGAGAGGATCTCCATCTGCTCTCTAGGCATCTCTTGTGGCGTTTCATCCCCCGAAGCTCCTCGGTAAACCAAGGAGCCTGGGTGATTCGCCGCCGCAAGAGAGGCCGCAAGGGCGCGACTCGGTCCAAGGCCCCCGCGGCCGCACTTAACCATGCGGCCACTAGGTCCTCAGTCGAGTCGCGGGGCAGGGTCACAGGAATTGGCCCAAGCTCCCTCTGGAACCTTTCTGGGTCCATTAGAAGCCTGGGGCGGAACCATATAGGAATATCCGGTTCCGCCTCCCCGCGGTGAGGTGTAGCGATTGGAAAGTCCAGTTCCTCATATGTTTTAGCCTCCAGTCCCTTAATCATCGTTGCTCGTATCCTGACAATTTCCATGCCAGTTGCCAAGCCTCTGAACCTTGATCATGTGACCCTGGGAATGCTGCAGCGGTCATAAGTGTGAGAAACAGTCAGAAGTCCCCTTCCCCCCCCCCCGTGCCGTTGTAACTTCAAAAGGTCACTAAACAAGTGGCTGTAAGTTGAGGACTACCTCTATGCATCTATGCCGTTAAAAAAGTAGCCTATTTTGAGCGGATCCCAAGTTAGGAAAACCCGCTCTGCGTATAACCGTGCATTTTCATTCCGCCTGGTCCAAAAGATCTGTGGGGTCCCAAAGCTTGCGCCCTTGCGTGTCACCAGCCCTGCCTTGTTCCCATCTGACCCTTTCCTGGATCTGCTTTCTAGAAGCCGGTGGGTGGGAAGAAGGACCGCTCGCTGTTCCTCTTCACCGACTTGCTGGTTTGCACTACACTGAAGCGGAAGTCGGGGTCCCTCCGGCGGAGTTCCATGAGTCTGTAAGTACCCACTAGCCGTAGCAACCACAGGTGGAACTTATATAGCGCTTCACGGTGCTTTCCAGCCCCTCTCTGAGCGGTTTACAGAGTCGGCCTCTTGCCCCCAACAATTGGGGTCCTCATTTGACCCACCTCGGAAGGACGGGAGGAAGAAAGGAAGGAAGGAAGGAAGGAAGGAAGGAAGGAAGGAAGGAAGGAAGGACGGGAAGAAGGAAGGAAGGAAGGACAGGAGGAAGGAAGGAGGGAAGGAAGGAAGGAAGGAAGAATGGGGGAAGAGGAAGGAAGGAAGGGAGAATGGGGGAAGAGGAAGGAAGGAAGGGAGAATGGGGGAAGAGGAAGGAAGGGAGAATGGGGGAAGAGGAAGGAAGGAAGGGAGAATGGGGGAAGAGGAAGGAAGGAAGGGAGAATGGGGGAAGAGGAAGGAAGGAAGGAAGGAAGGAAGGAAGGAAGGGAGAATGGGGGAAGAGGAAGGAAGGAAGGAAGGAAGAATGGGGGAAGAGGAAGGAAGGAAGGGAGAATGGGGGAAGAGGAAGGAAGGAAGGAAGGAAGGAAGGAGAATGGGGGAAGAGGAAGGAAGGAAGGAAGGAGAATAGGGGAAGAGGAAGGAAGGAAGGAGAATGGGGGAAGAGGAAGGAAAGAAGGAAGGACGGGAGGAAGGAAAGAAGGAAGGAAGGAAGGAGAATGGGGGAAGAGGAAGGAAGGAAGGAAGGAAGAATGGGGGAAGAGGAAGGAAGGAAGGAGAATGGGGAAGAGGAAGGAAGGGAGAATGGGGGAAGAGGAAGGAAGGAAGGGAGAATGGGGGAAGAGGAAGGAAGGAAGGGAGAATGGGGGAAGAGGAAGGAAGGAAGGAGAATGGGGGAAGAGGAAGGAAGGAAGGAGAATGGGGGAGAGGAAGGAAGGAAGGAAGGAAGGAGAGAGAATGGGGGAACAGGAAGGAAGGAAGGAAGGAGAATGGGGGAGAAGAAGGAAGGAGGATGGGGGGAAGAAGGAAGGAAGGGCAATAAACACATAGACTTATATAGCGCTTCACGATGCTTTCCAGCCCCTTTCTGAGTGGTTTAAAGAGTCGATCTCTTGCCCCCAACAGCCTGGGTCCTCGTTTGACCCACCTCGGAATGATGGAAGGTTGAGTCAACCTGGAGCCGGTCGGGATTGAACTGCTGGCAGTGAGCAGTGAATTAGCCTGCAATACTGCATTCTCACCCACCAGGAAGGAAGGAAGGAAGGAAGGAAGGAAGGAAGGAAGGAAGGAAGGAAGGAAGGAAGGAAGGAAGGAAGGAAGGAAGGAAGGAAGGAAGGAGAATGGGGAAACAGGAAGGAAGGAAGGAAGGAGGGAGGGTTAGAAAATTCTACTACTAACAGAGATACAAAAGTGGGTGGTGGGTATAAAAAGGTTGACTTCCCCTGATATCTATCTATCTATCTATCTATCTATCTATCTATCTATCTATCTATCTATCTATCTATCTATCTATCTATCTATCTATCTATCTATCTATCTATCTTCTCTCTCTCTCTCTCTCTCTCTCTCTCTCTCTCTCTCTCTCTCTCTCTCTCTCTCTCTCTCTCTCTCTCTCTCTCTCTCTCTCTCTCTCTCTATAAATATTTCTCTGTCTGTCTCTCTGTCTCTCTCTCTCTCTCTCTCTCTCTGTCTCTCTCTGTCTCTCTCTCTCTCTCTCTCATAGTCAACCTGGTCCCTACCGCCCCCTAGTGGGCGGTCCAACTTTGACTTCCTTACTTTATCAATCACCCTTCCTGTGGAACCGGTGGGCGGTTAGAAAATTCTACTATTAACAGAGATACAAAAGTGGGTGGTAGGTATAAAAAGGTTGACTACTCCTGGTCTATATCTATCTATCTATCTATCTATCTATCTATCTATCTATCTATCTATCTATCTATCTATCTATCTATCTATCTATCTATCTATCTAGTCTATCTATCTATCTATCTATCTATCTATCTATCTATCTATCTAGTCTATCTTGTCTGTCTGTCTGTCTGTCTGTCTATCTATCTATCTATCTATCTAGTCTATCTTGTCTGTCTGTCTGTCTGTCTATCTATCTATCTATCTAGTCTATCTAGTCTGTCTGTCTGTCTGTCTGTCTGTCTGTCTATCTATCTATCTATCTATCTATCTATCTATCTATCTATCTATCTATCTATCTCTATAAATCTCTCTCTCTCTCTCTCTCAACCTGTATTTGATTTTTTTTAACCCTGTAGCGATAGCCAAGCTTGGTTAGGGCAAGTTCTCAGCCTTTGTTTTTCTCCTCTTTCCAGCTACACGGCAGCCAGTGTGATCGACACGGCCAGCAAGTACAAGCTGCTGTGGAAAATGCCTCTGGAGGACGTAGAGATCGTGAAAGGTTTGTGGCGGTGGCTGCAGTAGTGATAATAGGAGCCCTTGTGTAAAGGCTGCGGTTCTTAGAAACGGTTCTCATCCCAAGCTGAGATTTCTCTCAAATCAGGCCAGGCGACTTGCAGGGGGGAAAGCCAGACCAGGACCGGTGGACGTTAACTGCAGAAACAGACATGAGGAGGAGGACTCGTCCGTCGTTTCGTTACCCAACTAGTAGGTTACACTCTGTACTGATGAGGTTACCTGGTTGGGTCATGAAACGTCTGCAAGAAAACTACCAAGTTCAGAGAACAACAAGGACCCCATAATCTTCTTCTTCTTCTTCCTCCTCCTCCTCCCCACTCTCCCTTCTAACACTGATGATGTTCCCTAGTTGGGTAATGAAACATCTACAAGAAAACCACCAAGCTCAGAGAGCACCAAGGACCCAACAGTCCTCCTCCTTCTCTTCCCTCTTTCTCTTCCATTCTCCTCCTCCTCCTCCTCCCTCTTTCTCTTCTTCTTCTCCTTCTCCTTCTCTTTCTCCTCCTCCCTCTTTCTCTTCTACTCTTCTTCTCATCCTCCTCCTGCTGCTGCTACTACTTCTTCTTGTCCTCCTACTTCTTCTTCTGCTACTTCTCCTCCTTCTCCTCCCCTTCTTCTGCATTCTCCTCCTCCTTCTCCTCCTCCTCCTCCTTCTTCTTCTTCTCCTCCTCCTCCTCTGCTTCTTCTTCTCCTCGTCCTCCTCCTCCTCCTCCTTCTTCTTGTTCTCCTCCTCCTCCTTCTCTGCTTCTTCTTCTCCTCGTCCTCCTCCTCCTCTGCTGCTTCTGCATCTCCTCCTCCTCTTCCTCTACCTCTCCTCCTCCTTGCAAACCCCCCTCCTTTCTGACATGGATGATGTTCCCCTAGACGAGTCATGAAATAATCTTCCAAGAAAGCCCACCCAGATGGGAAACCACCCAGGGCCCCAGACCTCCCCACCTCTCAGCTACAGATATTCTCTTTATCAGCATGTCAAGACTGCAGGCAAAATCTAGGGAAAGGGAACCAAGCCATTCAATTCCACCCTTTCTCTCACGGACGACCTGATGAATCTGTTTAGGACCTAGCCAGTGGGAGGCCTTAAATGGGGTTTTATTTTCTCTCCAACCCCCTACACACACAGGGAGCTGTCAATCCAGCAACCGCGACAGCATCCAGAAAGCCATCTGCCGCTTGGACGAAGACCTCAGCACGCTCGGCCAAGTCAGCAAACTCTCCGAGACCCTCAGTTTCCCCCACCAGGTGAGACATCATCCCAGTGGTGAAATCAGTGGTGGGTTTCTGCAGGCTCGCACCTACTCGCGAGAGCCGGTTGGTGAAATTTAGAGAACCGGTGAGAGGGGGTTCCACTGGTGTACCTGGAAGTAAATCTGGCCCACCGCTGCCAGTGACCCAATGGGAAGGAAAGGAAGGGAAAGGAAGGAAAGAAAGAAAGAAAGAAAGAAAGAAAGAAAGAAAGAAAGAAAGAAAGAAAGAAAGAAAGAAAGAATTTATCATCACAATCGAGTCCAAAATTTTGGTTGCTAAGCAAGAGCGTTGTTAAATGAGTTTCACCACATTTTAAAAGGTGGCCACTCCCACCCTGTCACATGACTGCCAAGCCACGCCCACAAAATAGGCCACACCTACAGAGTAGGTTCTAAAAAATTTGAAGCCCACCATTGGGTGAAATGTACATTTTTTTTGCCACTGGTTTTCTGGGCGTGGCATGGTGGGTGTGTCTTGGTGAGGGGGGTGTCATGTGACTGGGTAGGCGTGGCCAACTTCTAAAAAAATTTAAAACATTTTTTTTACTACCTATTTATCTGAACTGGTAGTAAAAAAAAAATGCTTTAAGAAGTACAAAAGAGAAAAGGTTCAGCCGTGAGCTGTGCGATCGTGGGAACCTTTCCCCCCCACTTTTTAAAGGTTTTTTTTAAAATTAAATATATCTTTATTAATATAAAATCAAACATTATATAGGGTCGGGGTAACTGGAGACACATACATAAACATACTGGGGAAATGTCTAGTCCCCTAGAGTTGAGTTTGTCCCAGTCCAACTTATCGGTTATTATTTACAATTATACGTATATATATATATATATATATATGAGAGAATATTATCACAGCTCCTGTTCAGAGGTCCCTTTAAGGGGAGGAGACTTAACGTCATCCCTCTCTGCCCTTCGACTCAACCTAGAGATCATCCAGACAGAGAACCAAATAGATTACTGCTGTGTGACATTTTTTATTCTTTATTTTCAGCCCTTAAAAATCTAACATATATATATATATATATATATATATATATATATATATATATATATATATATATATATATATATATATATATATATATATATATATATATATATATATACATACATACATACATACATACATACATACATACATACATACATATATATATATATATATATATATATATATATATTTCTCTCAAATTTACTATTGCCTTATTTATTCCTCACATTTATTTCTCAAGTATTTTATCTAATTGAGTTCCTTGGTGTCCATTGTTCTCCTGTTGTACCATGCATACCATTTATTCCAACATTTGAAAAAGGTTGAGTTTTGTCTATCTTTGTCTACTTTTTAAAGTATTTTTAAACTACCAGTTTGGGGAAATAGGTAGTAAAAAAATTATTTAAAAAGTGAAAAAAAAAAAAGGTTCCCACGATCCTACGGCTCATGGCTGATCCGCACGATCGTGGGAACCTTTCCCCACACTTTTTAAAGTATTTTAACTACCGGTTCGGGGAAGTAGGTAGCAAAAAAATTCTTTAAAAAGTGGAACAAAAGGTCCCCACAATCGCACGGCCATCGGCTGATCCACCGATCGTGGGGACCTTTTGTTTTCACTTTTTAAAGAATTTTTAAACTACTGGTTGGGGGAAGTAGGTAGTAAAAAAATTCTTTAAAAAGTGAAACCAAAGGTTCCCACGATTGCAGGGCTGATCTGGCCGATCATTGGAAGCTCTTTTTTTTCCTGCTTTTTAAAGCATATTTTTCTTGCCGGTTTGGATGAAAAAAATGCTTTAAAAAACAGGGGGGAAAACTTCCGACGATTTCGCTGCTCCCAAAATCTTTTTTGTGAAATCTTATACCGGTTAAAAGAAACCTACAACAATTGTCCCTACTGGGTCGTGCGAACCAATGCGAACGGGTAGCATTTCACCCCATCAAAATGTCGGAGAAGGAGAGTTTAAATGGAAAAAGAAAAGAAAAACGGTTGGCCAAAACGAACAGCCCAATCAAATCCGTAAATCATACTTAAAACATCTTCAATAAAATCACTACAGGTAGTCCACAACCACCATGGCGCCTCAAATATCTGAGGCTAAGCGAGACACTTCTTGAGCGAATTTTGATTCGTTGTATGACCTTTCCTGCCACAGTTGCTAAGTGGGTCACTGCCGTTGTTAAGTTAGTCACGTTTTTTCAGACTTACGGCCATTGCAGCATTCCGCACAGTCACGCGATCTCCTTTCGGATGCTTGGCAGGCTGACTCACATTTACGACGGTCGCAGGGATCCCGTTTTGCGACCTTCGAACCAGCAAAGACAATGGGGGAAGCCCGATTCGCTTAACAACCACGTCGCTAAATTAACAACTGCACGGATTCGCTTAGCAAAGGCGGCTAGAAATGGGGCAAAACTCGCGTAACCGATTTCTCACTTAGCAACCTAACCTTTGGGCTGGATTGTGGTCGTAAGTTGAGGACTACCTGTACAATGACAAACGGGCTTTTTTAGTGGGTCACATTGTTGGGGGTTTTTTAGCTTAACAATATGACCTGCCCCTAAAAGGACAGTTGTGGTTCTTTTTGTCAAGGTTCCAAGTAACACGTCCATTGTAAGCAAGACTCCGAGGCAATTAAATTCCTCAAAAGATTGCTTTTATATGGAAGTATCATATTGGCACCTATCTGGTGAAAACCGACTCTGAAAACTCACGTCAGAAAAAGTAGGACCATCTCAAAACAATCAGCCTCGTGGTCCAATCGCGTCTCGGTCTGGTTGCCTGGTGACATCACTCCTCCTTCCTCTGCCCAGGTTTGAGAATGACCTTGGTTCTCAAGAGAAAGTATTTTGTTTTGGCTACAAAATCCCAGCTATCTCAGATCCTTCCTCCCAGATTGTCAGCTCCAATGTGGGAACGCTAAAGCGGTCCAAAACAGGTCAGCTTCAGGGTTGACCCTTTTGATCTACTAGAAAAAGATGTCTCAGGGTGATCTTGACAGGTTGTTGTTACACACACACACACACACACACACACAATTCACCTTATCCGCAAGTTTTTGAGATTCCCACGACCCTCCTTCTAACCTCCGCTCTCTTCTTCAGACTCTGGATGACGTCATCAAAGATTTAATGGCCGCCATCCACCGGGAACTGACCGAGAAGCAATCCGTGTCCTTCAGCCTCTCTTTCCCGCCCAACAAAATGGAGCTCACCGTCACCAAATCCGACAGCACCGACTCTCACATTTTTGAATTCCCCAATCCGGATGCACGGCACAGTTTTGAACAAGGTTTCGAGGACGCCAAGAAGAAGCTAGGTAGCTTATAATGACGGTTTGTCACCCGGTGTTAGAACGAACTCCGTTCTAACTTTCCCGACCGTTCTCAATGCTCCTTGCTACCCGCACACCCCGCAGATAGAAAGCTAGCGGCTCACCATGAAAACGTGCCTGCCATGTGCGCCCTGATAGGCTGGTTTCCCACGAATGGGGATTAGAGGCGGGTTGGAGAAGCCTTTTATGATGGTTTCTTCAATCTGGATGATGCTACAAATTTGTTAGGGTTTCTTAATTTACTTTCAATTTTAATCCGTGTGTGTGTGTTACGTTTTTGAGCTGATCAATAAATAAGTCCGGTTCCGGCTCCAGCGACGACGGGCGAGCCTAGGGCTCGCTCGCCGCTTTGTTTCTTTTCCTGCCCCCCCACGGGGGCGAGACGCCCCGTTTTTGGGGGTCTCCCGTAAAGCGGGAGAAATATGTGCTTGCTTTTACTTTGTAGTGTATGGAAAATGTTTTTTATTAATGATTTATTTTGATGTCCCGGTAGGGCCGACGACTTTGACGTGAATGCTCTCAAAATTTCTTTGTATCCCTTACCCTATCCTATTGAAAAACTGTAAAACCAATAAAACGTTTTCAATATAAATAAATAAGTCAGGGAGACAAGTATAGATCTATTTCGAGCTTTTTAGCTCTCATCAGCTAGCCATACCCTTACTGGAATTTGAAGATCAAATGATCAGGAAGAGAACCTGGTGGCCTAATGGCTGCCTAGCATGTAATACAGCCCCGGTTCAGATCCCAGTATATATATATATATAAATAAATGGCTGTGGGTGTGTATATTTCAGCATCTCTGGAATGCCTTGAGCAATTTCAAACAAATTTGGTACAGAGATGACTTACTCTCTGGAGACAAATACTGTGAGAATAAGACTCCCCTTAACAGGCTGTTAAGATACAGCCTGTTGTGCCTTAATATGGCTTCTACGGTTTCACAGTACTCCACAAGGGGGCTCCCTTGAGTAAAGGGGAAAATCCAACATTAGAAATTACGTTTGGTTCAGCATTTCCACCTCTATAAATAAATACCCAGGCAACGCCGGATTATCATCTAGTTTACCTTAAAGAAAGACTAGAAATAAGGAGAGATTAAAAAGAGGTTCAAAGGAGCAAAGGGGGAAAAAACCACCCATAGTATAAAGTAAAATAAATGAACAAGTGATTTAAATACCATGGAAACTCTGGTTTTCTAACAAATTATGGAGAGGCAGTTTGTTGCAGTGGTTAAGGCATCAGGCTAGAAACCAGGTGAAGCTGAGTTCTAGTCCAGCCTTAGACATGAAAGCCAGCTGGGTGACTTTGGGCCAATCACCAGGAGACGGTGAGTTCTAGTCCTGCCTTAGGCATGAAAGCCAGCTGGGTGACTTTGGGCCAATCACCAGGAGATGGGGAGTTCTAGTCCCGCCTTAGGCATGAAAGCCAGCTGGGTAACTTTGGGCCAATCACCAGGAGACGGGGAGTTCTAGTCCCGCCTTTGACATGAAAGCCAGATGGGCAACTTTGGGCCAATCACCAGGAGACGGGGAGTTCTAGTCCCGCCTTAGGCATGAAAGCCAGCTGGGCGACTTTGGGCCAATCACCAGGAGACATTGAGTTCTAGTCCCGCTTTAGGCATGAAAGCCAGCTGGGCGACTTTGGGCCAATCACCAGGAGACGGGGAGTTCTAGTCCCGCCTTAGGCATGAAAGCCAGCTGGGCGACTTTGGGCCAATCACCAGGAGACGGGGAGTTCTAGTCCCGCCTTAGGCATGAAAGCCAGCTGGGCGACTTTGGGCCAATCACCAGGAGAAAACAGGAGGAAGAAAAGAGTATTACATATGTTCACCGCCTTCAGTTATTTCCATAATAATAATAATAACAATAACAACAACAACAACAACAACAACAATAATAATAATAATAATAATAATAATAATAATAATAATAATAATAATAATAATTTCATTGATATAGCTGTGACTGGAGATGCCAGAGTCGAAGAAAAAGAACTAGAAAAAATCATGAAATATTGCGACCTGGCCATCGAAACCACACGGCTATGGATGAAGCCTGTCACAGTGACACCCATTGTCATCGGGACACTTGGCACCATGTCCAAGAATTTTACTAAATACATCAGCAAATTGCAGCTTCCTGCAATAACACCAACGGAACTGCAAAAAACTGCGCAAAAATACTTCTTATATTCTAAGAAAGTCCTTGGTTGATACCTAGGATGCTGGCAGCAAACCGTATCAACCATTAGCCCCAGTCAATGGTATTTGTAATATGCATTTTTCAATGTTCAGTTGGCTGAGTTTCATGTTTTATGAATAAAGTAAATAATAATAAAGATTAACCAAATAATAATAATAATAATAATAATAATAATAATAATAATAATAATAATAATAATAATAATAATAATAATAATAATAATAATAATAATAATAGCAGGATAGAAAGGAATATTCTTTCCGAAACTATAAAATGTATTATAAAACTGAAAGTCGGTATCATGTTTGAAGCTCAGTTTATTTATTTCTCTTTCATTTTGCAGCTTCTAACAAGAACTGCCTGGACCCTGAGTTCCTGAAGGCCATCCCCATTATGAAAACGCGGAGTGGGATGCAAGTAGGTGCAAAACTTACTCATTCCATCCTTTTGCTCCTTTCTTGTTCTGACCGAGGCTTCCCCAGCAGCACGAAGCCGAGACCTCGTCCCGATAAACCCCTTTTTATTTCATCGCCACTGAATTCCTCTCCAGCCAAGTCTTTCCTCTCCCACCGTCTTTCAAGAGAGGCCCCACTTACCGACCTTGATCAGTCTTGGAGAGCGGCCAAGCCGATATCTTTCTCTTGGCAAGAATGCAGGAATGAACGAATGGCCTCCTGCAAACTCCACTCCCCGGGCGCTCCTTACAATACAATACAATACAATACAATAGCAGAGTTGGAAGGGACCTTGTAGGTCTTCTAGTCCAACCCCCTGCGTGGGCAGGAACCTTATACCATTTCAGACAAATGGCTATCTAACATCTTCTTAAAGACTTCCAGGGTTGGGGCATTCACAACTTCTGGAGGCAACTTCTGTTCCAGAGGTTAATTGTTCTCACTGTCAGGAAATTTCTCCTTAATTCTAAGTTGCTTCTCTCCTTGATTAGTTTCCACCCATTGCTTCTTGTCCTGCCTTCAGGTGCCTTGGAGAATAGCTTGACTCCCTCTTCTTTGTGGCACCCTCTGAGATATCGGAACACTGCTATCATGTCTCCCCTGGTCCTTCTCTTCATCAAGCTAGACATACCCAGCTCCTTCTTTTATTCCCTCTGGGAGGGGCCGTTCATCGTCCACCTGTGGCCTCACTCCCAAGTCGACCCCTGTTCTTTAGCTCTTCCCTTCGTCTGGCAGCTCTGTGTATGCGCACCCTGGGAACAGGCTCCAGCTGTTCTTCTGCCCCACTGATCTCTGACTCCGAAGGCAGCTGAGAACTGTCGGAGGGTCCTGGTACCCTCTCTGCCTCCGACACAGAGCCCTCCTCTGACACCCCCTCCCCTCCTCTCGCTGGCCTGCTGCCAATGAAGACCTTCAGGGCGACTTCTTTCGTTTTCCCTCCTCCCCAGTTCTCCTGCGCCTCCCCCAGCCACAGCAACCCGGAGAACGGCTGCGAGGTCTGGGTCTGCAACAGCGACGGCTACGTGGGTCAGGTGTGCCTGTTGAGCATCCGGAAGGAGCCCATCGTGGAGGCCTGCATTGCGGTCTGTTCCGCCCGCATCCTGTGCATCGCCTCCGTGCCAGGCCTGAAGAGGACCTACAGGTAGCGTCTCTGGGGGTGCTTGAGGTGGGCTCTGCTTGGGAATCTCTAGAGGGTCCCCAAGGGTCCCGCTGCAGAAGGAAGGAGGGGGCCTGTGGGGAGCGTTGGCTTCATTCATTCATTCATTCATAAAAAAATGTATGGGCCGTGTTTTTATGGAGGGGAGGGGAGGAGAATTGGAAGGAATGGGGGAGAGAGGGGAGGGGGCAAAGGAAGGAGATGAAAAGGAAGGGAAGGAGCAGAGGGGAAAAGGAAGGGAAGGAAAGGAAAGAGGAGAGAAGGAAGGAATGGTGGAGAGAGGAGAGGGGAAAAAGAAGGAGAGGAGATGAAAAGGAAGGAAAGGAGGAGAGAGGGGAAAAGGAAGGAAAGGAAAGAGGAGAGAAAGAAGGAATGGTGGAAAGAGGAGGGGAAAGGAAGGAGATGAAAACGAAGGAGAGGAGGAGAGAGGGGAAAAGGAAGGAGAGGAGATGAAAAGGAAGGAAAGGAGAGAGGGGGAAAGGAAGGAAAGGAAAGAGGAGAGAAGGAAAGAATGGTGGAGAGAGGAGGGGAAAAAGGAGAGGAGATGAAAAGGAAGGAAAGGAGGAGAGAGGAGAAAAGGAAGGAAAGGAAAGAGGAGAGAAAGAAGGAATGGTGGAGAGAGGAGAGGGGAAAGGAAGGAGAGGAGGAGAGAGGAGGGGGAAAAGGAAAGGAGAGGAGAAAAGGAAAAAAGGAAGGAGTGGAGAAATGGAAGGAATGGTGGAGAGAGCAAAGGAGAGGTGAAAAAGGAGAGGAGATGAAAAGGAAGGAAAGGAGGGGAGAGGAGAGGGGGGGAAAGGAAGTAGAGAGAGGAGAGGAGGAAAGACAGAACAAAAGGGAAGAGGAGAGAAGAAAAGGAAAGAGGAGAGGAGAAAAGGAAGGAGAGGTGGAGAGAGGAGAGGAGAAGAGGAGGAGATTCTATCACTTTGGTAACTTTCCCCAAACTTTTTCCCGGTCTTTCCCCAGGATTCCCACCTTTACTGTTTCATTTCCCCTTTTTTGGTGGGGGGGGGGGGTGTCACAATTCCGGAATGGGGTTGAAACTTTCTGTACCTTTTAAAATTCAGCTCTAGCCTGATTTTCCTGCGGCCAGCGTCTTTCAGTAAAAGAACCAGTCGCTTCCGCCCAAGGGAGTCGAGGGTCTTTCTTTCCCGAGGGATCAGAACCGGGACAGTACTGACACTAGAAGCACACGCAACAATCCTCTGCCCCTCACTTTCTCTTTGCAACGCATTCTTTCCCCCAGGGAGCGTCCGGTCTCTCTGGCCAGCCCGGCCTCGGAGCCGGCAAATCCCACCCTGGATGAGGCGCCGCCTCAAGCGTGTTTGCACATCTCCATTTCCGGTTCTTCGCTGGAGATCTCGGAGCCGATGGACACCACCGGCAGGGAGCTCGTCCCGTTTGACAGCGACGATACCGACGACGAGTCCTCGCCGAGTCCCTCCGGGACCCTTCAGAGCCATTCCACCATCTCCAGTTTTACAAGTGAGTGTTTCTCGACAAAGAGGATACAGGTAGTGTTGTCGCCGGCCAGTGGCCAGTGGGAGCTGGCGGCAGAGTCAGACAGTGAGGAGGGTTGGGTAGGAAGGTGGGCCGGTCCTGGAGTCTGGGGAAGGCTCTGAGGAGGGCTCTGCGTCGGAGGCAGAGAGGGGCCGTCTGACAGTTATCAGCTGCCTTCAGAGTCGGACATCAGTGAGGCAGAAGAACAGGTGGAGCCTGTTCCCAGTGTGCGCATGCGCAGAGTTGCCAGATGACGGGAACAGCTAAAGAACAGGGGTCGACTTGGGAGTAAGGCCACAGGTGGACGATGAATGGCTCCTTCCAGAGGAAATAAAAGAAGGAGCGCCCGGGGAGTGGAGCTTGCAGGAGACCATTAGTTCGCTAATTGCTTCGTGACTCTCCGAGATTAATTGCCAAGTTCTGCAGATCTGGGCCTGGCAGCTCTCCAAGCCAGATAAGGTCTGTGACCGTAAATCCTCCCTGGAAAGACTTTGCTGGATGGGAAGGAGCAGAATTCACAGGAAATTAATAAAAGGGGGTTTTGTCGGAACAACAGGAAGCTGGCTTCAAGCTCTCGGGAAGCCTGGGTCAGTCCTCAGCTTACTAACACTTCATTTAGTGACTATTTCAACAGCACTGAAAAAGGTGGCATGAGTGGTTTTCAGACTTACGACCGTTTTTCCTCGACCTGGGCAATTTTAAAACGGGTGGACTTCCAGAATTTCCCTGGCCACCTGGGGAATTCTGGGAGTGGAAGTCAGAATAACAGAATCAAAGAATAACAGAGTTGGAAGGGACCTTAGAGGTCTTCTAGTCCAACCCCCTGCTCAGGCAGGAGACCCGATACAGTCCTCAACTCGCAACAGTTCATTTAGCGACCATTCAAAGTTGCAATGCCACTGAAAAAAAGTGACCCGCGACCGTTTTCCACTCTTATGACCGTTGCGGCGTCCCCACGATCAAAATTCAAAAGCTTGGCTCGTATTTACGACGGTTGCAGTACCCTGGGGGGGGGGGGGTGTCATGTGATCGCCTTTTGCGACCTTCTGACGAGCAAAGTCAACGGAGAAGCCCGATTCACTCTACAACCACGCCACTAATTTAACAACGGCAGTGACTCACTTAACAACGGTGGAAAGAAAAATCATAAAAGAGTCAAAATCCACTTAACGAACGTCTCACTTAACAGAAGTGCTGGGCTCACTTGTGGTCATACATTGAGGCTTTTATGTACCGCAAAAGTCCCATTCCATGCACACATACCCTCACACAAAAACACACACTGAGTTGTTGTTTTTAAGCCCGTTTCCTGGGATCCGTCGTTGGAAGTATTTTTCTCTGCTTTTTAAAGCATTTTTTTTCCTTACCGGTTTGGGCGAAGAGGCAGGGGGAAAAAATCCTTTAAAAAGTGAAATATAACAAAAATGCTTCTGACATTTTCCCCACTTTTTAAAGCATTTCCCCCCCCCAAAAAAGAAGCCGATGAAAGACCCAGAAAAGGAAATAAAAAGAGATGGAGACCACAAATAGCAGAAGAGGCAAGTTTAATTTATTACTGGAAAGACACTGGTTGATAAGGATAATTATTTTGTATTTTGTATGGTGTGTGTATTTATTTATTTGTATACTTGTTTTTAACTTCCTGTGCACCGCCCTGAGTCCCTTCGGGGAGATAGGTTGCGGTCTATAAATTAAATAAATTAAATAAAATTAATAATTACTATCCTTTGATGATTAATAACTAGTTAGATTGTGTTTAAAACTATCATCGAAGGATTATTAGTTAATTAACAGTTAATAACAATTATAGACACTTACAACAAGATTAACCTATAATAAATGTTAATGATATATATTTACTTAGCTACAGATGAAACGTTATGAATATCAGATTGGGTATAAATAAATTTAAGGTGGTATTAGATATTACTGAAGAATCACAAGAATAGAATTATGAGTCACATTAAGAGCAATGGAAAAACGATAGTTAATACTGGTTGATAATGGAAATTGTTATATTTAGATGATTAATAATTAACCCATTAGTTAGATGCGCTTAGTGTCCAACGTGCAACTAACTTTTAACAACTGGAGTGATTCACTTAACGGCGGTTCGTAAAATGGGGGGGGGGGGGAATTCCCTGAACAACTGTGTCGCTTCATCCTCTTTCAACAACCTCATAATCCCTTGTGGGGTGGAGCCTGGGCAACCGAATGGAGTTAGCAGATGTTTTATTGGCCGGATGCCTTTCTTGTTGCGAGGACAGAGTGTTGTTTTCGGCAGATCTATTCTCATCCTGCCCAGAAAGAGAAATCTCCGCCTCTGCCGAGGATCAACACTCCCAGCCTCCTGATTGGGGGTCCCGAGGGCTCCCCCTCTAGGCCGCCGCACCGCTCTTGACAACGGCTTAGTAGCCCAAAAGTGGTTGGCCACCACCACAGTGGTCGCGATTCAAGGACCCGCCCGTAGCTTACTATCCCGTTTCCTTCGACAGACGAGGAGATCCCCAGCTCCAAAGACGTGACGGCCGAGACCACCAGCTCGGAAGAGGAGCAGGACCCCAGCGGCTTCCTTCCGATCGGCCGGGCCTTTGCCCAGAACCCGATGGCCGAAAGCCCCATGGACGGCCAAGCGATGAGGCGCTCCAGCCAAGGCTCCTTCACCAGGGCCAGCTTGGAAGACCTGCTGAGCGTGGATCCGGAGGCCTATCAGAGCTCCATGTGGCTGGGCACGGAGGACGGATGGTAAGGGGACCCTGCCCTGATATCCTCGCCATTAAGAGAGACGACGGAACACGGGAAGAGACACCACAGTCTTCCTCCTCCTCCTCTCCCCCCCCCCCCCATAAAGCCCCTTCTCTTCTAGCACTGATTATGCTCCCTAGTTGGGTCGAGAAAGCCGCCAAGGTCAGAGAGCACCAAAGGCCTCACAGTCCTCCACCACACTCCCTTCTAGCACTGATAATGTTACCTAGTTGGGTAATAAAATGTCTGCAAGAAAATATCCACTCCACACTCCCTTCAAATCCCCTCTTCCTCCTCCTCCACCACACTCCCTTCTAGCACTGATAATGTTACCTAGTTGGGTCATGAAATGTCTACAAGAAAACATCCATGCTTAAAGAGTATAAATGCCCCCCTCCCAGTTCTCCTCCTCCTCCACCACCACACTCCCTTCTAGCACTGATAATGTTACCTAGTTGGGTCATGAAATGTCTACAAGAAAACATCCACGCTTAAAGAATATAAAGCCCTCCCCCCAGTTATCCTCCTCCTCCTCTTCCTCCTCCTCCTCCCTTCAAATCCCACTCCTTTCTAACACTGATGATGTTCCCTAGCTGGGTAATGAAACATCTGTAGGAAAACAACCCAGGTCACAGAGCACCAGGGACCCCACAATCATCTTCCTCCTCGTCTTCTTCCTCTTCTTCCTCCTCCTTTCTCCTCCTCCCCCTCCTCCCCCAACCCCACTCCTTTCTAGCATTGATGATGTTACTTAATTGGGTCACGAAACGTCTGTAAGAAAACAACCCAGTTCAGAGAGCACCACGGACCCCATAATCATCTTCCTCCTCCTCCTCCTCCTCCTCCTCCTCCTCCTCCTCCTCCTCCTCCTCTTCTTCCTCCTCCTTTTCCCTCCCTCCTCCTCCTCCCTGTAAACCCCACTCCCTTCTAGCACTAGTTGGGTCATGAAACGGCCCAACTCAAGAGACACAACCAAGCTCAGGGCGGAGCAAAGAAAATCGAAGGCAGTTTTTCATCAACCACCTTCGTTACATCAAACAAATTTGTGTTGGGTGTGTTTGTGTTGCCTCCAGAGCTCATGTCTCTTCCGTTTGGATTGCAGCATCCACGTCTATCAGTCTTCGGACAACATTCGTAACCGGAAGAACAGCCTGAAGATGCAACACTCGGCCTCCGTCACCTGCATTTTGTAAGTCTCAAAGCACCTTTTGGGCACACTGGCCACAGATGACCACATACGCCCACGACTCCAGACTGGCTTCTATTCTGTGCGGTTTAAGGAAAGCGAAAGCGGATTTTGCTACATGTGGTAAACCAGTGGCAGTCAACCTGGTCCCTACCGCCCCCTAGTGGGCGTTCCAGCTTTCGTGGTGGGCGGTAGGGGTTTTGTCCGATACTGAAGCACTTTCCTTTTTTTTTAATTTAATTGACTTCCCTACTTTATAAATCACCATTACTTGGGGTGGGTGGTGAGAAAATTCTACTACTAACAGAGATACAAAAGTGGGCGGTAGGGATAAAAAAGTTGACTACCCCTGATCTCTATCTATCTATCTATCTATCTATCTATCTATCTATCTATCTATCTATCTATCTATCTATCTATCTATCTATCTATCTATCTATCTATCTATCTATCTCTATCTTACCTATCTATCTCTATCTTATCTATCTATCTATCTCTATCTTATCTATCTATCTATCTCTTATCTATCTATCTATCTCTATCTTATCTATCTATCTCTATCTTATCTATCTATCTATCTCTTATCTATCTATCTCTATGTTATCTATCTATCTCTATCTTATCTATCTATCTATCTCTATCTTATCTATCTATCTATCTCTTATCTATCTATCTCTATCTTATCTATCTATCTATCTATCTATCTATCTCTTATCTATCTATCTCTATCTTATCTATCTATCTCTATCTTATCTATCTATCTATCTATCTATCTATCTATCTATCTATCTATCTATCTCTATCCTACCTATCTATCTCTATCTTATCTATCTATCTATCTCTATCTTATCTATCTATCTATCTCTTATCTATCTATCTATCTCTATCTTATCTATCTATCTATCTATCTCTTATCTATCTATCTCTATCTTATCTATCTATCTCTATCTTATCTATCTATCTATCTCTTATCTATCTATCTCTATCTTATCTATCTATCTCTATCTTATCTATCTATCTCTTATCTATCTCTATCTTATCTATCTATCTCTATCTTATCTATCTATCTATCTCTTATCTATCTATCTATCTATCTATCTCTTATCTATCTATCTATCTTATCTATCTATCTCTATCTTATCTATCTATCTATCTCTTATCTATCTATCTATCTATCTCTTATCTATCTATCTCTATCTTATCTATCTATCTCTTATCTATCTATCTCTATCTTATCTATCTATCTATCTATCTATCTCTTATCTATCTATCTCTATCTTATCTATCTATCTCTCTTATCTATCTATCTCTTATCTATCTATCTATCTATCTCTTATCTATCTATCTCTATCTTATCTATCTATCTCTTATCTATCTATCTCTATCTTATCTATCTATCTATCTATCTATCTATCTCTTATCTATCTATCTCTATCTTATCTATCTATCTATCTATCTATCTCTATCTTACCTATCTATCTCTATCTTATCTATCTATCTATCTCTATCTTATCTATCTATCTATCTCTTATCTATCTATCTATCTCTATCTTATCTATCTATCTATCTCTTATCTATCTATCTCTATCTTATCTATCTATCTCTATCTTATCTATCTATCTATCTCTTATCTATCTATCTCTATCTTATCTATCTATCTCTATCTTATCTATCTATCTCTTATCTATCTCTATCTTATCTATCTATCTCTATCTTATCTATCTATCTATCTCTTATCTATCTATCTATCTATCTCTTATCTATCTATCTATCTTATCTATCTATCTATCTCTTATCTATCTATCTATCTATCTATCTATCTATCTATCTCTTATCTATCTATCTCTATCTTATCTATCTATCTCTTATCTATCTATCTCTATCTTATCTATCTATCTATCTATCTATCTCTTATCTATCTATCTCTATCTTATCTATCTATCTCTCTTATCTATCTATCTCTTATCTATCTATCTATCTATCTATCTCTTATCTATCTATCTATCTATCTATCTATCTATCTATCTCTTATCTATCTATCTATCTCTTATCTATCTATCTCTAATCTATCTATCTATCTCTATCTTATCTATCTATCTCTCTTATCTATCTATCTCTATCTTATCTATCTATCTCTATCTTATCTATCTATCTATCTATCTCTTATCTATCTATCTCTCTTATCTATCTATCTCTATCTTATCTATCTATCTATCTATCTATCTATCTATCTCTTATCTATCTATCTATCTATCTATCTATCTATCTATCTCTTATCTATCTATCTCTATCTTATCTATCTATCTCTATCTTATCTCTATCTATCTCTATCTATCTATCTGTCTGTCTATCTATCTATCTATCTATCTTTCTATCTAAGTGGTAGTCAACGTGGTCCCTACCGCCCCCTAGTGGGCGTTCCAGCTTTCATGGTGGGCGATAGAAGTTTTGTCCGATACTGAAGCACTTTTCCTTTCTTTAATTTAATGGACTTCCCTACTTTATAAATCACCCTTCCTGTGGAACCAGTGCGTGGTTAGAAAATTCCACTACTAACAGATATACCAAAGTGGGTGGTAGGTATAAAAAGGTTGACTACCCCTGGGGTAAACGAACGAATAGAAAAGCATAAAGACCGAGAGATTTAGTGAAGGACGGAAAGTTTAGAAGTTTTGAGCAATCAGGAGTGGAACTGGGAAGGGAAAGGAAGGAAAGGATAGGCTACTACATGACTTGGATGATTCTCCTTCCCATAAACCATGAGCAGCCTGTCTGTTGACATTCAGGGGCCTCCATTCCAGGGTGGATCTCAAGCCAAGATTAGACAACTATTTGGCTGGGATGGTTTGAGGATTCCTAACCTGTTTGGACTAGGAGACCTCCAAGGTCCCTTCCAACCTTAGGACTCTATCATTCTCTGATTCCTAAGGTCCTTTCTCGCCCTAAGAATCTATGATCTTGACTTCCAAGGTTTCTTCCAGCCCTGGGAGTCTATGATACTGTGATTTCCAAGGTCCCTTCCCATCCTAGGAGTCTATGCTCCTGGGAGCTCCAAGTTCCTTTCCAATCCTAGGAGTCTATCGTTCTGTGATTCCTAAGGTCTTTTCCTACCCTAAGAGTCTATGGTTTTAACCTCCAAGGTTCCTTCCAGCCCTGGGAGTCTATGATATTTTGACCCCCTAAAGTCACTTTCCACCATAAAACTCTATGATACTGTGACCTCCAAGGTCCCTTCCAACTCTAGGAGTCTATCGTTCTGTGATTCCTAAGGTCCTTTCCCATCCTAGGAGTCTATGATTTTGACCTCCAAGGTTCCTTCCAGCCCTAGGACTCTATGCTTCTGTGGTCTCCAAGGTCCTAACCCAGGAAAGCTACACTTTGTGATTCTTAAGATCTTTTCCCACCCTAGAAGTCTATGTTTCTTCAAGGTTCTTTCCAGCCCTAGAGGTCTATGGTCTATGCTTCCAAGGTGCCCTCCAACCTTAGGATGATTTCTCTGCCCCAAGACTTTGCAATTTCAGTTGTGGGAATGGATCAGTGAATAAAAAGCATTTAACGATGTATTTGGGATAACACACCCCAAGCTTAGCATTAAACCAAAACAAATTATCTATTTTACTGCTCTTTCTGGCTACAACCATATCATGTGAGAATGGGTTTCCAAGAGATTTATCTCACGTAAAGTGTTTGATTTTTTTCCCCCCCACCCTTCAAAATTACTGTGATTTATATTAGAGAAATAAAGAAGAGCATGGAAAAAGAATGAAGTGTCCACTGACAATTGAACAATTTGATAAATCGTTATTGTCATTCTACAGGTATCTGGACAACCAGGTGTTCGTATCTCTGGCCAACGGAGAACTGGTCGCCTATCAGAGGGAAGCAGGTAAAATATCTGTTGGATGTTGGATAGCCATTTGTCTGAACCGGTGTAGGGTTTCCTGCCTAGGCAGGGGGTTGGACTAGAACAGAGGTCCCCAACCTTTGCAACTTTAAGACTGAAGGACTTCAGCTCCCAGAATTCTCCAGCCAGCTTTGCTGGCTGGAGAAGTCTGGGAGTTGAAGTCCTTCAGACTTAAAGTTGCAAAGGTTGGGGACCCCTGGACTAGAAGACCTCCAAGGTCCCTTCCAACTCTGCTATTGTTTTATTGTATCTGAGTATCATAAATATCTGCCACATAAGCACACCTCACCTTCCATTGTATTTTGGCTCAAAAAGGGACCATGAACCACACCTTCCATCATCCCCATCCAGCAAAAACATTGGCCAATTCTGCTTTTCTGTTCTGGACAGATTGAGAAAGTGGGGGGTTGTGTAAGGTGACCAGATTTTAACATTGGTAAAGCAGGACACCATTGACTGGGGGGGGGGGGTGTTCTTGATTAAAAATTTGGGCTATATGGAGCAACAAAAATTTTCATGGAACGCAAAAAGAGTATTGTATAAAATTAACAAAAATAATATAAAACTCATATCCTGGCGAAATAGCCACATGGCCGCCGAAAACCGTATATTCCCTAGCTTGTCGTGCATTCTTTCCAAAAATCGGGACTTTTTAAAAAAATGACGCGGGACGCGGGACAAATTGTTAAAAATCGGGACTGTCCCGCCAAAAGCGGGATGTCTGGTCACCTTGGGCTTGTGATCCCACAAACCTGGGGACCCCCAGATTGGGAGAAGAAACATTTGCAAAATTTGGAGCACGCATTTATCCTGTTTGGAGCAAAAGGAATGGAGTAACATGACGGCAGAATTACTCCCCCAACTCAGACCCTCGTGCTGGTTTTTTTGATACGGGTAATGCCTCGTTTAGTGACCTTGACAAGTAGTCTTCGACTTACAACCATTCATTGAGGGACCGTTCGAGGTTTACTATGGTGCTGGACGCTTAAGACCCACTGCAGCATCCCGGAGGTCATCCCAGATGACCAAAATTCAGGGGCTTGGCAACTGTCTCGTATTTATGACCGTCGTGGGGTCCCGTGATCTGGTGCAGGCTGGTCTTTGTGGGAACCAGAGCTCGGGAAAACAGCTCCAAAAATGGCTTGAGAAACAAGCCATTTTTCAGGCTGTCTTCTGGCCATTTTGGGGGTCCTTTCTGGGGCTGAAAATAGCCCAAAAACAGAGCCATTTTGCAGGCCATTCCTTCGTCATTTTCAGGACCTTTCTCAAGCTGAAGAAACGGCCTATAGAACAGCCCGCAAAATGGCCAAAAACAGGCATGCACACTGGCCAGCTGGTCTTCGAGTTTCCATCACTCCAGCATGCGCTCATGGACGCACATACATGCATGCGTGTTCCGGTTTGTGCCTAAAAGGTTCGCCATCCCTGTTCCAGGCTGATGCCCCTTTTGACTGCGTGCCTCCCAGTTCTGTTCCTTCTTCTCTCCTACAACCACATCGTCCATCTTCCATTCAGGAGCAAAGTGCATGACTCTCCTTCTTTCTCTCTTCCAGGACGATTTTGGGACTCTCAAAACTCCAAGACTCTCTTGTTGGGCTCTCCGGGAAGTCCCGTAACCAAGATGGTGGCCGTGGGCGGGAAGCTCTGGTGTGGGTGCCAGAACCGAATCGTTATCCTCAAGACCTCAACGCTGCTCCAGGAGGTAAGAAGGAGCCAATTCCAGCTCCGCCAGCTTCTGAAGGGAACATCTCCAGAGGTTCCCAAAGCAGGTGGACGCCTGCCACCTGATTCCTCTGGGTTTCGCAAGGGATCTTGGGGGACCAGGAGATCGGTGATGGTGGGGATGGAGACCTCGAGCCCATGGCTGACTTTTGGCCTCTAAAATAACACCTACAAGTGGAAATGAGGAGGTTTTTGAGCAAGATGCATCTTTCTATTGCACGTTTGAAGCAAGATCCCGCCTCACAGTAACTGTGAGAGGGATCTTGGAGTCCTAGTGGACACCATTGAAATAGGAGCCAGCCGTGGGCAGCAGCTGCCCCAAACGCCAACACAGTTCTAGGCTGCATCAACAGAGAGAGAGAATCAGGATCACCTGAAGGGTTAATACCACTTTATAAGGCCTTGGGAAGGCCACGCTTGGAATATTTGCATTCAGTTTTGGTCACCACGATGTAGAAAAGATGTGGAGACTCTAGAAAGAGTGCAGAGAAGAGCAATAAAGAGGATGAGGGGATTGGAGACTAAAACATATGAAGAACGGTTGCAGGAACTGGGTAGGTCTCGCTTAATGAAAAGAAGGATTAGGGGAGACAGGATAGCAGCCTTCCAATATCTCAGGGGTTGCCCCAAAGAAGAGGGAGTCAAGCTGTTCTCCAAGGCACCTGAGGGCACAACAAGAAGCAATGGGTGGAAACTAATCAAGGAGAGAAGCAACCTAGAACTGAGGAGAAATTTCCTGATAGTGAGGACAATGAATCAGTGGAACTCCTTGCCTCCAGAAGTTGTGAATGCTCCAACCCTGGAAGTCTTTAAGAAGATGTTGGATAGCCATTTGTCTGAACCGGTATAGGGCTTCCTGCCTAGGCGGGGGGGGGGGGGGTTGTACTAGAAGACCTCCAAGGTCCCTTCCAACTCTGCTATTGTATCGTATCGTATTGTATAGTTGTCCTCTTGGTGGAAGTTGTTGGGAGGGGAACAACATTGAATTGTTGTAAGGACTATCTGAACTCACTCACTCCAGCGGCCGTCATAATTTCAAGCAGTCCTTTAGCAAACGGCCACACACTGAGGAGTAAGTGACCCGAGTATCTTCATGAGAAATCAGCCAGATCCCTCTGCTCTCCTCCACAGCACGCCTTCCTGGTCGGTCAAGACAGCAACCGCAGCGTGACCTGCTTAGTGATGTCCAGCGTCGGAATTTGGGTGAGCCTCCAGGGCAGCGCCCAGGTCAGGCTCTATCATCCTGTCAGCTATGACCAGCTGGCCGAAGTGGACGTCACCCCTCCGGTCCACAAGATGCTGGCAGGTGAGATGCTTTAAGGAAGTTGGATCCTCAACTTTGGCCCCTTGAAGATGTGTGTTGACTGGAGAATTCTGGGAGTTAAGAGTCCATCTCTGTTTCCCAGGGAATTCTGGGAGTTGAAGTCCACGTATCAAAGTCCCAGGTTTGGGAAACTCTGAACTATATTAAAGATTTAGATTTAGATTTATTTAATGTTTTATACCGCCCTATTCCCGAAGGACTCAGGGCGGCGTACAGCCAAAATAAAACACAGATATATAAAAGTTAAAAACAATTTAAAAACATATTAAATAATTTGGCCCATGAGAAGATTAAAAACCAACAAACCCAATTAAAATTAATAAATAATAAAATTCGTATTTACGGCAGCCCGGCTTGTTGAAAAAGAAAAGTTTCATTATGTAAAAGCACTTTATGTAAGATACCTTACATAAGCTTATTATGTTGGCTGGGGAATTCTGGGAGTTGAAGTTAATCCATACTGAGTGGGGAACTCTGGGAGCTGAAGTCCACATATCGAACTCTGAACTATATTAAGAACACTTGAAACCTTACATAATATTATTATGCTGGCTGGGGAATTCTGGGAGTTGAAGTCCATGCACCAAAGCCCCAAATTTGGGAATCTCTGAACTATATTAAGAGCACTTGTGTTTGATACCTTACGTAATATTATTATGCTGGCTGGGAAATTCTACACATTTTAAAAAGGCGCTGGATTTAAGTCATGTGGTTATGGCCACCATCTTGATTTCCAGAGGGAAAGAGATACCAAGGCCAGACAAACCATCATTCCTGGCTCTGATTTTGCCTCCCTACCCCTCTGAAAAATTCACCCAAAGACTTTCACATTCATCTCTATGCACATCTCTAAAGAGCAGCCAGGGTGGATCTCCTCTAGGACTGACCGGTTGGATGGCCTTGCAGTCCAAGGGACTCACGATAGATAGATAGATAGATAGATAGATAGATAGATAGATAGATAGATAGATAGATAGATAGATAGATAGATAGATAGATAGATAGATAGATAGATAGATAGATAGATAGATAGATAAGATAGATAGATACATAAGATAGATAAGATAGATAGATAAGATAGATAGATAGATAGATAAGATAGATAGATAGATAGATAGATAGATAGATAGAGATAGATAGATAAGATAGATAGATAGATAGATAGATAGATAGATAGATAGATAGATAGATAGATAGATAGATAGATAGATAGATAGATAGATAGATAGATAGATACATAAGATAGATAAGATAGATAGATAGAGATAGATACATAAGATAGATAAGATAGATAGATAGAGATAGATAGATAAGATAGATAGATAGATAGATAGAGATAGATAGATAAGATAGATAGATAGATAGATAGATAGATAGATAGATGATAGATAGATAGATAGATAGATAGATAGATAGATAGATAGATAGATGATAGATAGATAGATAGATAGATAGATAGATAGATAGATAGATAGATAGATAGATAGATAGATAGATGTCACCTTCTTCTCCTTCTTTTGCCCTCCATCGTTCCCAGCATGAGGCTCTTCTCCAGGGAGTCCTTCTTCCTTCTCCTCAGGTGGCCAAAGTCTTTGGGTTTCCTCTTCAGGATCTGACCTTCTAGAGAGCAGTCAGGGTAGATCTCCTCTAGGACTGACCGGTTGGATGGCCTTGCAGAGTCCAAGGGACTCAATGCAGGAGTCTTCTTCTCCAGCACCCGAGTTCAAAGGCCTCCATTCTTTGGCCCTCAGCCTTCCTTATGGTCCAATATATTAGACGTCTCTAAACTTCGCAACGTTAAGTCTTGTGGACTTCAACGTCCCAGAATTCCCTAGGCGGCCATGATTGCTGGCTGGGGAATTCTGGGAGTTGAAGTCCACAAGTCCTAAAGTTGCCAACTTTGGAGACGTCTCATATATTGGACCATAAGGAAGGCCTCCATCTTTGGCGCTCAGCCTTCCTGATGGTCCAACCTCCACAGCCATTCATGGCAACTGGGAAAACCATAAGCCTTGACTAGGCGCACTTTTGATTGGCAGGGGGATGTCTCTGCTTTTTAGGATGCTGCCTCGATTTGCCATCGCTTTCCTCCCCAGGAGAAAGCCTCTTTTGATTTCTTGGCTGCTGTCCCCATCTGGGGTGATCTTGGAGCCAAGGAAAGTAAAATCAGTCACATCTATTTGCCAGGAATTGAGAGGGCCAGATGCCATGATCTTAGTTTTCGGAAGGTTGAGTTTCAAGCCAACTTTTGCACTCTCCTCTTTCACCCCCTGGCTGTAGGATCGGACGCCATCATCCGACAACACAAGGCGGCTTGCCTGCGAATCACCTCCCTCTTAGCCTGCAAAGATCTCCTCTGGATCGGGACCAGCGCAGGGGTCGTGCTGACCCTTCCCATCACGGGCAACCCGGCAGCTCTGAAGACCCCGCCTCTCCCAGTGGGACTTTCCCAAGGCCACACCGGACATGTCCGATTCCTGACGTCCGTCGAGCTGCCCGAAGGGTTTAACGTCCTTTTCCCCCTGCCGGGAGAACCAGGTGAGACGGTCAAAAATTTTCCAGATGATTACCGAAGATCCGGGGAGGGAACGAGGGGAGTGAATTGGATCTTATCCAGAACGAATTCAGTACAAGTAGTCCTTGTTTAGCGGCTGGGTCAGGGTGATGATGATTTAATAGCTGCCCAGCTGCTCTAAGGCTGTAAGTCGAGATGGTGACACGAGGATGTGACAGCAGGGTTACTGTCACTTTAAGAAGCTGTATATATATAAGGGAGTCCATGGGAGGGCATATCTCTCTCTCTCTCCTCGTGTTATCTCGCCTCGTGTATCTTGTGTATTATCTTCATAGTAGTTCTCCATGTAGAGTTGGAGGTGATATTCAAGGCTGATGGCAGGACTTACGACCACAATGGAACCCCAAATTTGTTAAGTGAATTTTGCCCCATTTTATGACCTTTTTTGCCATCGCTGTTCAAGGAGTCACTGCAGTTGGAAAGTTGGTGAGACAGTTGTTAAGTGAATCTGGCTTCCCCCTTGACTTTGCTGGTCAATAGGTCGTAAAAGGGGATCACGTGACCCCCTCAGGGACACTGCGACAGTCATATCTATGAACCACTTGCCCAACATCTGAATTTTGATCATGTGACCACGGGGATGCTGCGACGGTCGTAAGTGTGAAAAAAACCGGTCATAAGTCACATTTTTCAGTGTCGTAACTTTGAACGGTCATTAAATGAACCATTGTAAGTCAAGGACTGCCTGTATTTATTCTTTTAAGAACGTTAAGTGAGCTTTGCCGCATTTGACAGTTGTTAAGTGAATCACTGCAATTGTTACATTAGTAATACGATGAATTTGGCTTCCCGTTTGACTTTGCTTGTCAGAAGATTGCAAAAGGGTTATAAGTGGTAATTGGAAATGAATTCTGAATAGTATTTATCAAAGGAGATGAGTAAATATTATTGATGTTTACTTAAAATAGGCTACAGGGAATCATGATTTTGGAGGAGAGTAGAATTAACAAATATGATGCCAACATGTGGCTATGTTCTCAGTTTCTATTGGTATGTTTTAAAATGAAGGACGTACAATGCAATTATAATTAAGGAAGGCATGGCAAAGATAAAGTTTATAAATATATTTGACGTGATGCCCTTGAAATAATATGAAACTGGGATGAATATCGAAGAGATGTATGAAAATATTTTGTAATCAGCAGAAATACTTTCTATAAAATAATAATAATAATAATAATAATAATAATAATAATAATAATAATAATAATAATCTTTATTGCCATTGTACTAAAATTACAATGAAATTTACATCACCCAGCCTATAGTCTGCACTTAAATTGTTTTAAATTGGTTTTTAGGGATATTGTTTTAATATATTTAAATTTTTTAGCACAGGATTAATTTAATCTGGTTTTATATTTTATATTTTGTTATATTTATATATGTTTTAAATTGCCTGTGCACCGCCCTGAGTCCCTTCGGGGGAAGGGCACGGTATATAAATTTAATAAACTAAACTAAACTAAACTAAATTGATTGTGAGATGAAGGATTTTTATGTTGTATTTCAAAATAAAATAAATAAAAAAATTGGGGGGGGGGAAAGAAGGTTGCAAAAGGGGATCACGTGACCGTCATAAGTATGAGTCAGTGACCAGGCGTCTGAATTTTGATCCCGTGACCAAAGGGGACACTGCAACGGTCGTAAGTGTGAAACCTGGTCCTAAGTTCCTTTTTTTCAGTGCCGTCGTAACTTTGAACGGTCCCTAAACGAGGGGTTGTACGTCGAGGATTAGCCACACAGTACATTTGGCGTGAACTTTATTAGAAATTATTTATTTTTTAATAAAACAAAAATGCGAATAGGAAAAGTCATCATTCTACATTATATCCTTTGGAAAATATGTCGACTGGTTACCCATAACTCTTGTGCATTTCTAGAACCATCATTATTCATGGATAATCTCGTTTTATAGATTTTAAATCAAAAGATTCATTATGTATCTTAATATCCTTACACCAGAATTCTCCTCTAATATTCCATATTTGGTCTATCTTCTTCTTCAAACATATCTTACTTAAACATAACCACCTAATGGCATCCATTGTCTATTCCAAACATCCATGCATATATGCATACACCTGTATTAATAGATCATCTATAATTATTCCATTGCTCTTATTATACCTCATTATTTATTAGCTGGTGATTCTTCAGTAATAATCTAAAACAGTCTTAAGTTTGCTAAAATTCTCCCCCATTTTGCTAAATTACATCCATCAACATTCCTACGAAATAACAGTCTTATTACTTATATGCAATCTCATACATTTCTACACATACATAGATACATAGGTATATATCATTAAACTATAACATTATTATTACTCTTATTGTAGATCAGGGGTTTCCAACTCAATTTACCTGGGGGCCGCTGGAGGCAGAGGCTGGGTGAGGCTGGGTGAAGTGCATAATAATATAAGAAGTATAATTTATACTTTCATATCACGGTGGGGGCCACCAGATACCGTCCTGCGGGCCGCATTTGGCCCGTGGGCCGCGAGAATGAGACCTCTGTTGTAGATAATTATTAACTAACTAATAATCCTTCAATGATATTCTAAAGCAATCTAACTAGTTATTAATCATCAAAGGATAACAACTTTCATTATCAGCCAGGGTGTGAACTTTTTGATAGATTCTCGTTGCAGAACCGTGTCTTGACCGACCCCCTCTCTCGC
This sequence comes from Rhabdophis nuchalis, assembly GCA_039707465.1. Lineage (NCBI taxonomy): Eukaryota > Metazoa > Chordata > Lepidosauria > Squamata > Natricidae > Rhabdophis > Rhabdophis nuchalis. Next base: position 65,324,657 of record CM077649.1, read on the forward strand.
CCACCTTCCCGTTACAGGTACAGAAAAATCCAGCGAGTCGGACAAGCGGGATTCCACGCGGCACCGGTCATCCAAGTCCAAAATGCTCGTGGTCAGCGGTGGCGACGGTTACGAGGACTTCAGACTCACCAACAGCAGCGAGACCGTGGGCCGGGACGACAGCACAAACCACCTCCTTCTCTGGCGAGTCTGATGTGGGTCAGAAGGCCTCCCCCCACCTTCCCCGGTTGGGGTGGGCCGGGGGGGGGAGTGAGCGAGAAAAAGAGCGAGATCTGAACTCCCGTCCTCGCCGTTCACACCTGGACGGGATACTCCTTTAGCTGCGCGTCGTCCTCCCTCTCGACTATCCCGCGATTAATTGCCACCCGGAAGGAGCCGTGCCCGGAGGAGAATTGTGGCCGATCCCCCGCCAAACGCCTTCCCCCCGTTAGAACGGACACCCATATTGCACACCTCGCGCTTACCGCTATCTCTTTAAGTGTAACGGGGGGGGGCACGTGCGTGCGTACGAGAGGCTGGAGGAGGGCCCGAGGGGCCACGCCACTACACAGAGGGCCCCCCCCGTGGGAAGGCCCAGAAAGGCAAAGATGGACCCCCGTTTAAGAAAGGGATCATTCCGCTCGGCGGAAACGATTTGGCGAGACTGTCCACAGCTCGACCCCCCGCCGAGGAAGGCGATCTCAGGAGATCTCGACAAAAAATCCAGAAATCTATTCTCCATCCAGAGTCCGATTCGCCCACCTGTTTCTTCAAAAAGGAGGTTCAAACCCCCTGAATCCACCCTACACCTCCCGACACTCTGCAGGCCCGGGATCTTCCGATCACACTGTCTCACCGTTTTAACGCTCCCCGGGAAATTCCTTTTCCTCGCCGCCAGGGTACCGATAACTCAAGAGGCGGGCTCTTTCGCTTGCGCGTGGGTTGCGTATGTGTCTATTTCCCCCCCCCCCCCCCCGGCCAAGTATATGTATAAATAATCCTTATTTATTGTTGATCGGAGCAAAGAGGAGCTGTTCGGGGGGCCGCAGGAAAGAAACTGTGTCGGGAGCTGAGGACGCTTAACGGATGTCTCGTCTCGTCCTGAATAGATCCGAATCGCGATAACAGGAAAATGTCCTCGCTCTACGGCAGCCAGTAGAAGTTGCCTTGGTGTATACAGGAGGTTACGACCTGTTGTAATGGGCTCATTCCAGAGTAGCTGAAGGGTGTATGTATGTGTGTGTGGTTGTGTGGTCGTTTATAAAGGGCTGGTTGGGACAAAGAAATTGTGGGGAAGGAGAGACCGTTCACAAGGGTTTTGAACCGTTTTTCGGCATCCTGGGCAATTTTAAAACGGGCGGACTTCTAATTCCCTGGGGGATTCTGGGAGTGGGAATCAGAATCACAAGAGTTGGAAGGGTTCCTTGGAGGTCTTCTAGTCCAACCCCCCCCACCTCCCCCCCCCCACTGCTCAGGCAGGAAACCCGATACAGATAGTCCCTCGGCTTACTGTGGTCCATTTAGCGACCGCTCCAACTTATGACGTCACTGGAAAAAAAGTTTCAGTTTCAGTTTAGTTTCAGTTTTATTCCATTTATATACCGCCCTTCTCCCTTTCGGGACTCAGTGACTGACGGTCGTTTTTCACAGTTCAGCGTGTGTCGTCCCGTGTCCCGTCTCTCCCACCCCCCACCGGGATTCCCCGCCGCCGGGATTCCCTGAACGACCGAGATCACACACACACACACACACACACACACACACACACACACACACACACAAAAGGTCGCAAAACGGAGCCAACCTCACTTAGCCACAGAAATTTCGGGCTCCGTGGTGGCCGTACGCCAAGGACTGCCTTGTACCGTTTCAGGCGCAAACGGTGGTCCAATCTCTTCTGAAAAACTTCTGGTGTTGGAGCACCCACAACTTCTGGATTCAAGTACACACATACACACACACACACACACACACAGAGGGGAATCCTGGGAATTGTAGTCCAGCCGTCTTTAAAATTGCCCGGGGTTGAGAAGAACCGAATTTGCAATCCATCCTTGCAAATTCTCACCGTTGCATTTCCCTTGGGGCTTCCTCGCCGTGGCACCCCGGAGAAGAAGGGGGGAGGGCGAAGAGGAGAGGTTTACAACCCCCCCCACCCCACCCTTTTATTTTGTACAGTATTTATATTTTGTGTTTTTGTGTGTGTGTGTGTGTGTGTTTTTTAATGCCAATTCTTCACTGCAAAAGGGGATGGAGAGGCGTGAACAGCTCAGCAGCTGCACTTAATTTGCAGGTGGCTTTTTTTTTTTAAAAAAGGGACGTCCAGCAAGCCCCCTCCCCAAAAGAAAGAAAAGCATAACACACACCCCTCCCCAAGGAACCGTTGTGTTTGTATTCCCCTCTGCTGCTGCCCCCCCCCCCAAAAAAATTGGGAGAGAAGCAAGACTGCAAAAGAAGCCGCAAATTAAACCGAAATTGGAAAGCAACGAAAATATAAGATTAAAAGTCAAGGTTCCCCCTCGCCATATCTGTGCCGGTCGTTCCCGACTCCAGGGGGCGGTGCTCATCTCCCTTTCGAAGCCGAAGAGCCAGCGCTGTCCGAAGACGTCTCCGGGGTCATGTGGCCGGCATGACTCAACGCCGAAGGCGCCCGGAACGATGTTCCCTTGAATCCCTTCCCACCAAAGATGGATCCTGTTTTTCTACTTGCATTTTCTTACGCGCTTTCGAACGGCTAGGTTGGCAGAAGCTGGGACGAGTCCCGGGAGCTCCCTCCGTTATGTGGCGCTGGGGATTCGAACCGCCGAACTGCCGACCTTTCTGATCGACAAGCTCCGCGTCTTAGCCCCCTGAGCCACTGCGCGTCCCTTAATGCTCCTGTAATATAAGATTACTGGCGCATTAATGAGAATTTATAAGGATTCTTCCGGGGCGAATTTTAGTCTCTATCAACTCCCAGAATCCCCCAGTCGCATTGTCTACACTCTTAACGTGGCTTTTTGGAAGCGCAAACACAAAGATGGCCGTTAGCATGAGGACTTCTTCTCCAAGTGCTGGAGATTCCACGGAGATTTCGTTTGGTTAGCCACATCAAAGAGACCTTCCCACGCCAACTTTTAGGACTTTCCTGACACTCCGATCTCATGTCAAAGCTCTCACAGAAGGTCCTTGAACATCTGGCCTTCTGAACATCTGCAGGAGCATTCTCCTCAAAAGCCTGCCGAGATATGTGCGGGCTTCTTCATCCATCTCCATTTCTCATAGGGCCAAAATCTGACCAAACCATCCGACCTCATAAGCGTTCAGTCATCGCTCTCCCAGGCCCAGCGAAGGGGAGCCGAATGTCAAGCTGGCGACCCACCGTTGACCCCACCATCTCGACGGTTTCGATCCCCCGATGTACTATATTCACCACTCCCCACCCCCCATCACTGTCACCTCTGATGTCCAAATAGATTTTGGATGTCAACTTGCAACGTTTCATTTAGCGTCCATTCCAAGTAATCGACGGCGCCGAAGGAAGCGAGTCACGATTTTTCCACACGACCATCGCGGCCACCCCCGTGGTTGCGAGATCGGAAGTCAGACGCACGGCCGCCGATTCATATTTATGACGGTCACAACGCCCCGGGGTCGCGCGATCCCCCTTTTGCGACCTTCTGACAACGCAACGCAATGGGGAAGCCCGATTCGCTTAACGACCTAACTTCACGACCGCCGCGATTCCATTTAACTGCAGCAAGAAAGGTTGTGGAATGGGTCAAAACTCATTTAACAAGAGAAATTGAGGGGCGGGAGGGGGTCATTTGTGGCCGTAAGTCGAGGACTACCTGTAGTAACCCCAAATCACTCCAGTCTGCTGAAGGTAATGATTAACAGAGGGGACTATCTCGACTTCCCCATTATTTTCAGTTCATTGTTTTTTTAGAAAGTTATCTCACCTGGCCTCTCTTCCCCCAAGCCTTCCTTGGAGGCCATCCAAAATTGTCTCCAAATTATAATTGTCTCCCAGGGTGGAAACGGAGAAATTATAACGTGCGAGAGGAGACCTTGTATCTATCACCTGTATTTAGGTAGCATTGGAACCAATTTAAGGATTTTGTTTTTCCTGTCCTCCGATTCTTGTTTTTGTCTGCAGTTAAGGGTGGAGAAGGCTTTAAAAAGACCGAAGGGCTGAATTCTTGGCTGGGGGAAAAAAAAAAGAGACTTTCTAACTATCTGGAAGTTTATAAGTTCTCCTTGCTGGCTACTTGACGGGTGGCTTTCAACTGAAGAGATTTCCAACTGGAATTGAGTCATTTTTCCAGGTTGGCATCTTGAAAAAAGGTGGACTTCAACTCCCAGAATTCCCCTGGAAATTCATAATTTCTCCACTTGAAAAAAGATGGACTTCAACTCCCAGAATTCCCCTGGAAATTCATAATTTCTCCACTTGAAAAAAGGTGGACTTTAACTCCCAGAATTCCCCTGGAAATTCATAATTTATCCACTTTGACGTCTGAAGGAGTGGACTTCAACTCCCAGAATTCCCCTGGAAATTCATAATTTCTCCACTTGAAAAAAGGTGGACTTCAACTCCCAGAATTCCCCTGGAAATTCATAATTTATCCACTTTGACGTCTGAAGGAGTGGACTTCAACTCCCAGAATTCCCCTGGAAATTCATAATTTCTCCACTTGAAAAAAGGTGGACTTCAACTCCCAGAATTCCTCTGGAAATTCATTTCTCCACTTGAAAAAAGGTGGACTTCAACTCCCAGAATTCCCCTAGAAATACATAATTTCTCCACTTGAAAAAAGGTGGACTTCAACTCCCAGAATTCCCCTGGAAATTCATAATTTCTCCACTTGAAAAAAGGTGGACTTTAACTCCCAGAATTCCCCTGGAAATTCATAATTTATCCACTTTGACGTCTGAAGGAGTGGACTTCAACTCCCAGAATTCCCCTGGAAATTCATTTCTCCACTTGAAAAAAGGTGGACTTCAACTCCCAGAATTCCTCTGGAAATTCATTTCTCCACTTGAAAAAAGGTGGACTTCAACTCCCAGAATTCCCCTAGAAATACATAATTTCTCCACTTGAAAAAAGGTGGACTTCAACTCCCAGAATTCCCCTGCCAGTGCCACAGTGTAGAATTGATCTCTGCTAAATTCTAATTCTGTGATTCCATTAGACTTCAACTTGACTGTCCACGCAGGACTAGAATCACCAAATTTATAAGTTGAAAGGGTTCTTAGAGGTCATCTATTTCACCTCCTAAACCTAGGTAGTCCTCGACTTACAACAATTCGTATGGTGACTGTTTCAAATTTAAAAGAGCAGTGAAAAAAAAATGACGATCATTTTTCACACTTAAGGACCCTTTCCCCAGGATCACTTGGCCACAATTCAGCCGCTGGGCAACCAGTTCACATTTATGACGGTTGCAGTGTCCCGGGAGTCACATGATCCCCTTTTACGACCTTCCGACAAAGCCAGATTCACTTAACAACTGCAGTGTGATTCACTTAATAACCGCAGCAAGAAAGACTGTAACATGGGCAAAAGCTCACTTAACAACCATCTGGCTTAGCAACCTAAATATTGGGCTCAATTGTGGTCGTAAGTTGAGGACTACCTGTAGGAAGTTTTACTGGGGCTCAAGAAAATAAGAACAATTCTGTTTTGGGGCAAAAAAATGGAATTCCTATAATTTTCATTAATGAACTTGCTAATGATTCTCAACGTTGGCCACCGGAAGACGGCTGGACTTCAACTCCCAGAATTCCCCAGCCGGAATTCTAGGAGTTGAAGTCCACCGTCTTCCAGTGGCCAACGTTGACGTTGTAGGAAACAGGCATTTTTTTCAGCTTCTAGAATGATTTTATCAATTTTTACTCTTGGGTTCTCCTAGATGGCTCTCTCTCTCTACTCTTCGTCCACCTTTGCCACCAACGTTCCTCCAAAGTTACACCTCTCCCCACGCCCCAAAGCAAACACTCTCCTCCCTCTTGTAACTTCAAGAGAAACTTTTGAGGTCCATCTTCCCACCCTCACCGGCCACCTTGTGAAAACCTCTCTCCTTAAGATTTTTTTCGGCTCGGCTTTGGCGAGAAAAATTCTACCAGCTCCCTGCCCATGCTCCCAGCGGGGGCTCTCCACAACTCGTCCCTTGCACACACACGGCTGCTGGCTGGGAAGATTTCCAGACGGATGTGCAACCCCCGAGAAATAAAATCCCAGTATCTACCAGAACAGGAATGGTCAGTCATCCAGGATCCATGGTCAGGAATTCAACCGGCAAAATGGTTGAAAGATTGCCCTACTTCTGACCAACCAACGGAACCGGGCATCTAGGTTGGCACAGATGCTCAACCGTGCCTGGCAAATGCGTCTTGCTCTCCTCCCACATTTTTGACCCCCTCGGTGGGTTCGATCGACCCTTTTCGGCTTCTGACGCCTTGTAAATATTTGGTATATCTCTCACTTCCTCTGTAAATATCTCCTCTCCGAGTCTTTTTGTGGTTGTTATTGTTGTCGTTTGTTTTGGGGGGGGGGATGATCCAGGCGAATCGAATGGCATATTTTTTTATATATATATATATCTTTCCGGAGCACAAGCGAAGGTTCTCGGTCACAGGTTTTTTTTAAGTTATAATATAACGGTTCAGCGTTCAGGCGTGTGAGAATTTCGGATGGAAGATTCCTTTTTACCGGTTCAAGCAAGGTGTGTGATACGACAATGGAGGGGGATGAGGATGAGGATGGATCTGGTGGGATTTTACTTTCCTGTTCATCACTGTGGGGTTCTCCGTCATTAAAAAGTCACTGTTGTCAGAATCTGGCTCGGCGGTCCTCTTTTTTGACTTCGAGGTGGGGGGAAATAATGGATCAACTGAATTTTAGCTCCAATTAAATAGGTTTAGGTTTATTCGTTTTTTTATACCGCCCTACTCCCGAAGGACTCAGGGCGGTGTACAGCCAAAGTAAAACAGATATCAAAGTTAAAAAAAGCAGTTTCAAAAGCATATTCAACAATTTGGCCTCTCTTAAAATTAAAAAACCAAAGAAACCCCGATTAAAATTAATAAACATTCATTAATAGGAGCCAGCCGTGTGCGGCGGCAGCCGAAAAAGCGAATGCAATCCTAAACTGCATTAACAGAGGGATACAATCGAGATCAAGGGAGGTACTAAGACCACTCTGTAAAGCCTTAGTAAGGACACACCTAGAGTCCTGCATCCAGTTTCTGGTCACCACGGTGTAGAAAAGACATGGAGACTCTAGAAAGAGTGCAGAGAAGAGCAGCAAAGAGGATTAAGGGGACTGGAGGCTAAAACATAGGAAGAACGGTTGCAGGAACTGGGCCTGGCCAGTCTAGGGAAGAGAAGGACCAGGAGAGACAGGAGAGCATCTTCCAATATTTAACAGATTGACAGAGTTGGAAGGGACCTTGCAAGTCATCTAGTCCAACCCCCTGCCCACGCAGGAGACCCTACATCTGCCTCTACCTAGGATTGAACTCACAACCTCCCGATTGGGAGGCGAGAGCTCCACCTCTAGGCCACAGCAGCAGGGAGGGGAGGGGCTGCCACAGAGAGGAGGGGGGTCAAGCTATTCTCCAAAGCCCCCCCGAAGGCCAGACAAGGAAGAATGGATGGAAATTGACCAAGGAGAGATTCAACTTGGAAATGAGGAATTTTCCGACAGCGAGAAAACTCAATCAAAGGAACTGAAGTTGCCTTCAGAAGTTGTGGGAGCTTCATCCCTGGAGGCTTTCAAGGAGAGACTGGACTGCCCTCTGTCAGAAAGGGTGTAGGGTCTCCTGTTTAGGCAGGGGGTTGGACTAGATGACCTCCAAGGTCCCTTCCCACTCTATTCATCTATATTCAATGGAACAGAAGATGCCTTCATAGGTTGTGGGAGCTTCATCCCTGGAGGCTTTCAAGAAGACACTGGACTGCCATTGGTCAGAAACGGCCTCCTGCTTGGGCGGGGGGGTTGGACTAGATGACCTCCAAGGTCCCCTCCAACTCTGTTAATCTGTTTTTAAAAAATGACTACATTCTTCCAGGTAGCATCTCTGCAGCCTAACCTGGATGGGAGATGGGATTTGGGATGAAAGTTAAGCAAGTTAAAAGAGGAATTTTGAGGTACCGAAAACCCTCTTGGGATGAGGATGGCCGTTTCAAAAGTTTGATTTATAAAGAAATAAAAGTAGAACGTAGAACGTAAAGTAAAGAAAGGTATAAGCAGAGATCCAGTCTCGAACTAAGGGGAAATTGCAAACTAATGAGATCCAATTATCTGAAATGGTATACGATTTCTTGCCTCAATAGGGGGTTGGACTGTTCCCAAACTTGGCAACTTTAAGACTTGTGGACTTCAACTCCCAGAATTCTGGGAGTTGAAGTCCACAAGTCTTAAAGTTGCCAAGTTTGGGAACCTCTGGATTAGAAGACCAGAAAGATTCCAACTCTTTTATTCTCTTCTACCATTCTGTTCTAAGGTGTGTATTTATGTATCAGACCATTAAAAGTATTGTTTTCTATTTTGGGACAGTGAGGTGGCCACCATCGGACTTTTAAGGGGTTTCTTAATCTGTTTTCAAACCACTTTAGGAGGCGTTGTAAACAAGAAAGGGAAGCAAAAATCCAGACAAAAATGTCTATAAAAAGTATTTTTTTCAGCGAAGTAGCCGGTTTGTCAATTGCAATCAAAACAAGAAAAGGTTCTGTGGCACTTTTCAAAGTTATAATTAATGCCGTGTTTACACAACATGTTTGAACAGGGGGATTGCAACCATGCTAAGTTTGTTCAGGATTAACTTCAGGTGTGTGTGTGTACACACACACACACACACTGCATTTGGGATACAACTGTTGTGGCCATAAATCTTAGATGGATGGATGGATGGATGGATAGATAGATAGATAGATAGATAGATAGATAGATAGATAGATAGATAGATAGATAGATAGATAGATAGATAGATAGATAGATAGATAGATAGATAGGTAGATGATAGATAGATAGATAGATAGATAGATAGATAGATAGATAGATAGATAGATAGATAGATAGATAGATAGATAGATAGATAGATAGATAGATTAGATAGATAGATAGAGGGAGAGAGAGATACATAGATACATATAGATACATAGATAGATACATAGATACATGATAAATAGAAGATAGATAGATAGATAGATAGATAGATAGATAGATAGATAGATAGATAGATAGATAGATAGATAGATAGATAGATAGACACACAGACACACAGACACACAGACACACAGACACACAGATAGATTTGATTTCTCCTTGCACACCTACACAACAACGTTGCCTTAATCCCTTGGCACTCAATGACACAACCGATGGATCTTATTGCTCTAAGGATGCCAGTCTCCCGGCGAAGTGCCAAGTGGGGTTGTGTTTTTTTGCAACAAACAGCCCTGTCTGTCTAGGCAATCCCTCAAAATGCCCATCGGGGGCACCTGGCTCTGGTGAGCTTCTCATCAAAGGAGCGAAAACAATCCGTCTTGGTGTAAAACCCATATTTTGAGTAGCTTTGTCGGAATTACCCGTCACAATACAAGGTGTTTACACTTCCTGGTGGACAGACTTATTTGCCCGAGTCAGCAAAATCCCCCTGGCTTTTTGGAGACTAGACTGTTTAGAGGAACAGAAGGGGAAGGGACCTTGGAGGTCATCTAGCCCAACCCCCTGCCCAAGCAGGGGACCCTGAACCATTTCTGACAGATGGCATTCAACTCTCTTCTTGAAAGCCTCCAGGGATGAAGCTCCCACAACTTCCAAAGGCAACTTCTGTTCCATTGAATATAGATGAACAGAGTGGGAAGGGACCTTGGAGGCCATCTAGTCCAATCCCCTGCCCAAGCAGGAGACCTTACACCCTTTCTGACAAATGGCAGTCCAGTCTCTTCTTGAAAGCCTCCAGGGATGAAGCTCTCACAACTTCTGAGGCAATTTCTGTTCTTTACAGATTGAGGGAGTTGGCAGGGACCTTGGAGGTCATCTAGTCCAACCTCCTGCCCAAGCAGGAGACCCTATCTGCCCCATTTCTGATAGATGGCCATCCAGTCTCTCCTTGAAAGCCTCCAGGGATGAAGCTCCCACAACTAGGTGGGAATGGGAACACAACTCCTTGGTGGACATCCACAAGGCTTTCTCGCTTAATTTTGAGGAGTGGGTCGGATAGGTCAGGGGTCCCCAAGCTTTGCAACTTTAAGCCTGAAGGACTTCAGCTCCCAGACTTCTCCAGCCAGCTTTGCTACGGCTTTGTGTTACGGCCCTTTGTGGCGTCCGACAGTCAACTGACTTCCTTTTACGACGGTTTTGCTGAAAATGGCCACTTGCAGGTAGCCGTCGACTTACAACACGGTTCATTGAGCGACCGTTCAAAGTTACGTCAACTTCGCAAATCGTTTTTTACACTTGCAGCATCCCTCGTGGTCACCCACTCAAAATCCAGGTTCTTGGCAATTGACTCATACTTACGACGGTCGCAGTGCACGGGATCTAACGATCCCCTTTTGGGACCTTCTGACGGGCAGTCAATGGAGGTGGTGGGGAGCCAGATTCGCTTAACGGCCCTGAGGTTCATTTAACAACGGGAAGGATTCACCCGATCGCCATGTCCAAAGAGGGAAGCCAGGTCCAAGAGCGGCAACGATTCACTTAACAACGGTGGCAGGGAAAAGTCGTGACGTCAGTCAGAATTCATTGAACACCTGCCTCGTTTAGCAACAGGAATTTCGATTGACCACAAACCAACTTTAAAACTAACCACCTTTTGCTTCTCTGGCAACAGCTGTTCCACTGATATTAACTCCTCCTCAAACTGTCCCAGCAATCCCACGGAGACTGCGGCACCCCAAGCCCGGTTTCCCACCTCCAATAAACCTGGTTTAGCCTCCTATTTTTGGCTCTCTGGTTTGCTGACTCAGAAGGGAATCTGGAAGGCAGACAAGCCTCTGACCTTGTGGGTAACGTAATGGGGAGTTTTGGGGGTGGTTGGTATCCCTGGATGGCTCCTTTGTTTTCTCTTTGTGCGAGGCGGGGGGGGGGCGGGGCGAGGCAGGTGTTTATTTACCTGTTGGTTGCCAGTGTTGTGTTGTTGTTGCTGAAAAACGCTGGGCTTAGAGGTTGAGTTAATAGCCGAACGGCAAACATGTTTATCAGCTGGCAATGGGGCTGTTTAGAGGCCAGGTTTTGGGAGATGGGGAGGGGCTGGCTGGGGTGGGAGCTAAACCCTACAAGGAGGGGGGGTCAATGAAGAATGTGGGTGGGGGGACATGTTTGAAGCCCCCAGAGGGCTGAAGAAACAGCCGGATTTGAGACCAGAACCAACAAATATAAGATCTACAAACTTGGCAACTTTAAGACTTGTGGACTTCAACTCCCAGAATTCTCCAGCCAACAGCTGGATGGAGATTGATTGATAGATAGAAGATAGATGGATGGATGGATGATGGATGGATGGATGGATGGATGGATGGATGGATGGATGGATGGATGGATGGATGGATGGATAGATAGATAGATAGATAGATAGATAGATAGATAGATAGATAGATAGATAGATAGATAGATAGATAGATAGATAGATAGATAGATAGATAGATAGATAGATGATAAAAGTGGACACATGATTGGATGGGTGGATAGATAGATAGATAGAAAGATAGATAGATAGATAGATAGATAGATAGATAGATAGATAGATAGATAGATAGATAGATAGATAGATAGATTTTTAACATGGGTTTTAGCACGGGTTAACTAATTTAATATATTTTAAATTGATATTTATTGTATTTTTGTGGTTTTAATAATGCCTGCGCGCCGCCCTGGGTCCTAACAAGGAGAAGGGCGGGGTATAAATTTAATAAAATAAAATAAAATAAATAAAAAATCTATCTATCTATCTATCTATCTATCTATCTATCTATCTATCTATCTATCTATCTATCTATCTATCTATCTATCTATCTATCTATCTATCCACCCATCCATGCTGGCTGGAGAATTCTGGGAGTGGAAGTCCTCAAGTCTTAAAAGTCCCCAAGTTTATTAGTTATTTATTTATTTATTTATTTATAAAATTTATATAACCGCACCCTCTCCCCAAGGGACCCGGGGCGGTGCACAGGAAATTTAAAACAACACAAATACAAAGTATAAATAATTAAAATCGAATTAAATAGTTTATCCCTGTGCTAAAATTTAAATAGTTAAGACATAATCCCTTACAAACCCAATTAAAACAATTTATAATACAGACTGCAGACTAGGTAAATAACTTAGGCCAAACCGGCCTGATGGAACAGGAGTGTCTTTAATTTCTGGCGGAAGGTGCGGAGGTCCGTGGTTTGCTATAAATGCTATCAAATCAACCTTAAGTAAAAAAAGAGGCAGGGGAGGGAATATAATTAGGCTTCCAAGGATATCCTGAGCTGGAATAAACTTCCCCAACAGTCTCAATCCTTGGTGGGCTGGGAAAAAAAAAGACTAACCCAGTTTCAAACAAACTCAGTTTCGCTCCAGCAATTACGACCTGCCCCCTGAATTCCGTACCACCACAGACCTCCGCCTTTTCCGCCGGCGTCTGAAAACGCATTTATTCCAACAAGCCGGCCTAGGATAATCACCCGATCTGGACTTTTTAGTTATACATTTTAATTAGAGAATTTTAAAATGTTTTAGCACGGGGTAATTTAATTTAATTGGATTTTAATAATTGATCTATTTATGTACGTTGTGCTTTAATTTACCTGTGCGCCGCCCTGGGTCCTTTTGTAGGAGAAGGGCGGGATATAAATTTAATAAAATAAATAAATAAATAAATAAATAAATTGCGGCCAATGTGTGGAAACCCGGGTGCAGTTCGACCACTCTTCCCCCAGGTGGCGCTTGCCTTCTTTCCTCCGCGCCGGCTGGGCCGAGCGCTGGGGAGGAGGGAGGAGAGGAGGCGTGTCTCAGAACGTTGAGTAGCCTTTCCATTGTGACGTAACAATGGAGGGGGGCGTGGCCCGGTGTCACCCGGCTACTTTCTCAGCCCGGCTCGCGGGATCCTTCATTCATTCATAAAGGAGGAGGAAGAGAAGAACGAAGGAAGGAAGGAAGGAAGGAGAGCGCGGCCCGGGGTCTCTCCCTCTCGTCTCCAGCCGAAGCAGCGGGTTGATCTCCCGGGAGCCGGATCGATCCACTGGATCTCTTCCCCCACACCCCTCCCAGGTAGGGATCTCTTTGGATCGGCTCTGGATGGCGCATATCTCTCTTATCTCTGGCTTTCGCACTTTCTTCCCCGGGGACTACAGTTCCCATCGTCCCCGGGAAAGGTTGGAACCCACCCCCCTTACACAAGCGATGGGAGATCCCTTCTAGATCGAGAGAGAGAGGAGGAGGGCTAGGAGGAGGGCTAGCATACGATCCGGGGCTCGCTGGGAGGCCTGACTACAACGCCCATCATCCCCTGCTGGGGTTGAAGTGAGGAAAGGGGTTTTTCAAGGGGGTCCTTGAAAAACCTCGCTGTCCGGGGGGTGGGTGGGTTACTCCCTATCCTGCCTTGGGCTACTTGGGCCGGGGATCATGGGAGGTGTAGTCTTTCGGATCCGGCTTTCCCTGGCCATCAAGGTGTGTACCTTACCTGCCTGTCCTGGGGTGGGCGAGAGGGTCCTGGGTTCGAGGCCTCTGGGGTCGCCTCTGCAGAAGCGGCTCCTGGTGCCATCGCTCGGCTGACTTTGGTGCGGTGCCCTTGTGGATCTCTTCTCTGCACAGCCTGCGGGTGCCGGATTAGGCCAAGATGTGGGGGGGGAGGGGGGGGATGCCAACCCCAGACAGCAACCGGCCAGCCAGGGAAATGTTGAACACCCCCCCCTCTCCGCCCTTGAGCGAGCTAGAATGGCTGTGGGGGGAGGGCTGTATTGCCCCTGGAGGCTCCGTTCACCTTTGTAATTCAGAGGAGGCCCTTGGTGGGATGCCCTAGGACAGGGGTCCCCAACCTTTGCAACTTTAAGTCTGAAGGACTTCAACTCCCAGACTTCTCCAGCCAGCAAAGCTGGCTGGAGAAGTCTGGGAGTTGAAATCCTTCAGACTTAAAGTTGCAAAGGTTGGGGACCCCTGTCCTAGGATGCCCATCTAGGGATGCCCGCTAGACGCAGTCAAAAAAGATGAAGTAGCAATGCCACCCGAGCTCAGCCTGCTTCTTATACTTAAGGCACTCATCTCCAAACCACGAGACTGGGAGTTGTAGTCCCACCTTAAGCATGAAAGCCAGCTGGGTGACTTTGGGCCAATCACCAGGAGATGGTGAATTCTAGTTCTGCCTTAGGCAGGAAAGGCAGCTGGGTGACTTTGGGTCAATCACCAGGAGACGGTGAGTTCTGGTTTGGCTTTAGGCCCTTGGCTGGGAAGTTTTGCCCCAGTCACCAGGGGATTGGGAGTTCTAGTCCTACCTTAAATGTGAAAGCCAGCTGGGTGACTTTGAGCCAGGGATGAAATTTTGACAATTTGATTTTAAACATGCTTGGGATAAACACATGTCTCTCCTCCAACAAAAATTAAAATTAAAAATACTCAAGGAGACCTTCTCATTTTTTTTATTCGATTCATAAATCAAGCTGATTTATAGATGCCAAAGATATATAAAAATGAATAATCCAACTTTTTTTTCAGTTTTAAAGGATTTAAACAAGTTATTTCGGTGTCTCGAAAGCTCAAACGGCTGCTAGTCGGAACAATCTTTTAATGAACGAATGTTGTTGTCAATTTCGCCATTATACCCAATAGAGTGATATTTATTTCGGAACAGAGTATGTTGAAAATGTATCCTCATCTTTTATCAGGTCCAATCCAATTTTTCAATGCTGCCATATTTTTTTCCCAATTTTCCAATGGACCACTTGTATTCTCCTGCTGTCAGTTTTCTACGTTTCGATTTTAATTGGGCGGGTTAGACTAGCAGGCCTCTTAGGGTCCCTTCCAGCTCTGCTTTTCCAGGGCTCTCTGTGTGTGGGTCTCTACTACAGACGCTGTTTATTGTCCTTTGTAAGCAGGGTTGAGCCTGGAACCACTAGGCTGACACCCAAACAGTGTATTTGTGTGTGTGTGTGTGTGTGTGTGTGTGTGTGTGTGTGTGTGTGTGTGTGTTTGTGTGTGTAAAATACTTTTGGCAAACTCTCTGGGCAGCTGCACGGATTGCTGCCAATGGAGTTGCCTCTCTCTTTCTCCTTGAAGGCATTTTTTTTAAAATTGTCTTTTATTTATTAGATTGGTTAAAGCTGCCCGGCTTCCAAAAAAAAAAAAAAAAAGATTTAACTAGAATATTTGCCAGCTCAACCGTTATTGGAGGAGTGAGAGAATAATAATAATAATCCTGAATTTTTATTTGGATAAACAAATAAACCAGAGTGTAAAGGGTGTGTTGTTGTGATTGTTGTTATTTAGAAGTGGTGTCGCTGGCTGTTTCTAAAGATAGCCCATCCTTGGGCTTCTGGGGTGAACCTTGGACCAAAATAACCAGTGTGCAACTCCTTGTTTTAAGCAGCAATCCCAGTCGAAGAGGAGAAATGTTTCATTTCTTTATCGGATTTTTTAATCCTGCCTTTATTACATTACCTTCCTTTTCCTATTTTAGCCACAATGACCCTGTTAGGTGGGTTAAGTTGAGAGATAATAATAATAATAATAATAATAATAATAATAATAATAATAATAATAATAATAATAATAATAATAATAATAATAATAATAATAATAATAATAATAATAATAATAGAGACTGACTGGCCCATAATCACTCAGCTGGCTTTCATGCCGAAGGCGGGACTAGAACTCCCTGTCTCCTGGTGATTGGCCCCATACCTGCAGGATCGGATCCTGCCCCATACATCCTCACGGCCGATTCGCTCCCACAGAGAGGGACTTCTCCGGGTGCCGTCCACTAGACTTTGTCAGCGGGCGACGCCCAGGGGAAGGGCCTTCTCTGTGGCGGGCCCAGCCCTCTGGAACGACCTTCCCCCCCGATATCAGGACAACCACGGACCTCCGCTCCTTCCGCTTAAAATTAAAGACACACTTTTTTCGCCTGGCCGGCCTTGGGTAGTCTCTTTTTAGGTTAGGGGTTTTAGGGGTAATTTTTAGTTTAGTTTATGGGTTTTAGCGCAGGAACAACTTAATTCACTTTTAATTTTGTATTTTGTATTTTGTATTTGTTGGTGGTCTTATTTGTATTTTTAATTGCCTGTGCCCCGCCTCGAGTCCCCTTGGGGAGAGAGAGCGGGATATAAAATTAAATTATTATTATTATTATTATTATACATCCTCACGGCCGATTCGCTCCCACAGAGAGGGACTTCTCCGGGTGCCGTCCACTAGACTCTGTCAGCGGGCGACACCCAGGGGGAAGGGCTCTCTGTGGCGGGCCCAGCCCTCTGGAACGACCTCCCCCCCGACATTAGGACCACCACGGACCTCCGCTCCTTCCGTCTTAAACTAAAAACACACTTCTTCTGCCTTGCCGGCCTGGGATAGTTACTCCTCTGTTTTTGGGTTTATTGGGGATTTTTAGTTTAGTTAGTTTTAATGGGTATTTTAGCACAGGTATTGTTTAATTTATTTTTAATATGAAATGTTGTATATAGTTATTGTTTTTATTCTCCCTGTGCACCGCCCCGAGTCCCTGTGGGGAGAGGGTGCGGTTTATAAGTATTAAATTATTATTATTATTATAAGTCCCCCAGCCATTTTTGATACCTAAGGCGGGACTAGAATTCCCCGTCACCTAGTGATTGGGAAGTGATTGCGGGAGTGGCCCAAATTCATCCAGCCGTTTTTTCATGCCTAAGGCGGAACTAGAACTCACCGTCTCCTGGTGATTGGCCCAAGCTGGCTTTCATGCCTTCCTAAGGTAGGACTAGAATTCACCATCTCCTGGTGAGATTGGCCCAAAGTCACCCAACCAACTTTCATGCCTAAGGCGGAACTAGAACTCCCAGCCTCCTGGTGATTGGCCCAAAGTTACCCAGCTGGCTTTCCTGCATTCCTAAGGCAGGACTAGAAGTCACCGTCTGCAGTGCTAAGTTTGGGAAACTCTTGGGCTCTATTAAAAGCACTGAGTTGGATACCTTAAATATTTATTACTATTTCTTTTTTATTCATTAAACATGAAAGTCAACTGAACATTCAAAACTGCATCACAAATACCATTAATTGATGCTAATGGTTGATGTGGGTTGCTGACATCCTAGGTATCAACCACATTTTTATTATTATTATTATTATTATTATTATTATTATTATTATTATTATTATTATTATTATTGTGGTTAATCTTTGGTGAGATTCACAGCCTTTGGGGCTGGTTGGTAGCTCAACCGCTCGAGTCCTAACCAAGGACCTAGGAACTGTTAAGGTTATTATTATTATTATTATTATTATTATTATTATTATTATTATTATTATTTATTAGCTGGCTGGGAAATTCTGGGAATTAAAGTCCACATATCTTAAGAGTTCTTGACGCTGAGAAGCACTGTTCTAAAACTCTCGCATCGCCTTTAATTCATGTTAGAAATGATCGATAGATATATAACCAATTAATGGAGATCGTATGATAAACCAAGTAGTTATGCAAACTTAACTTCTGCTGCACATAGATATCAGCCTACATACCAACCAGACATACTATTTTTTAGAAAAAGTACTTCATAAACACTAACAAGCATTTGTCTGAACGACATGTTGTAAAAAACACGAAATGAATGATGTTTCTTTTTATTTGTTTTCAATAATAAAAAATAAAAAACTTTTTCAAAAAACACACACACACACACACTCTCTATATATACACACACACACACACAATAAAACTACTATGAAATATGAAAATCACCAAGTTGCTAAATTGTTTTCAATCTCTTCATACTTGGGAAATGAAAGTGATTGAAAGCACACGGGAGGCATAGTTCAGACTTCTGGTAATTCTAACAAAATGAATTAGGAAAGCAGAAAGAATGGAAATGGAAAATCATTCAAAAGTTCAACATTTCTATCATTTTCCTTTTGCATCTTTAAAAATACTGAAGAATCCCAAAGATTTATTGTTTTATCAATGGGAAAATATAAATTACTTCTTAAGTAATCCATTTGGCATTCAACTCATTTGTCAAAAATGCAATTTCACAATAAATTTAATATCCTCAAAAAAAAAAAAAGATTAACAAGCATTTGTGAAGGTGATTCATTATTAATGCATGGGGAATTCATTTCTTATGAAATGCTAAACCCCAATTCGGTGTTATATAATGCATTTCTATTCCATTGCGTGCACCTTTCTCACCTTGGGGCAGTTTTAATTCGCTAAAAAAGGTTGCGGTGTCAGAACTAACAACCAATTAGGGTTCCCGGTAGCAAATTCCTCGTGTTAAGCTTTAAGCTCAGAAATTCCAAACTCATTCCTTAAAACTGCTAAATTTTTGCCGATGAACCACATATGGTTGAAATATCACCCTCAACCTGCATGCAGTTTATTTCATCTTGGGTTTAGTGCAGTCTAGGAACCCAGGAATTGTAGCTCAACGTTATCATGGTTTGCAGCTGACTGTGTCCTGCAATTGTGGTTTATCCTAAAAAGGGTGGTTAGCTCAACAACCGCTGAAAAATACCGTGATCCAGCCATAACAGAAGACTGGCAGAATGTAGGGACCAAGCTATATACAAGTAGTCCTTGACTTATGACCACAGCGGAGCGCCAAATTTATGTTCCTAAGTGAGACAGTCGTTAAGTGAATTTGCCCTGTTCTACCACGGTTGCTAAGTGAATTGATGCAAATGTCATGTAAAGAATTTGGATCTATAATTAACAGCTCACTGGGAGAAAGCAAATACGATTGGATTATTGTACAGGTAGTCCTCCACTTACGACCACAGTGGAGCCCAAAGTGTCCATTGTTGTGCGGGACAGTTGTTAAGTGAGTTTTGCCCCACTGTAGGACCTTTCTTGCCACAGTTGTTAAGTGAACCACTGCAGTTTGTAACCCGGTTGTTAAGTCAATCTGGGTTCCCTTTGCTTGTCCGAAGGTCGCAAAAAAGGGGAGTGCCGTTCTCACTGTCATTAAAGAATTGTTGTAAGTCGAGGACTAGCCGTAAATTGTTTTTTGGAGGGTTTTTTTTGCGGATTTAATTCTGCTTCCGTTCTGCCCAGAGGCCAACTCCGAAGATTGCAAGGAGAGCAAACTGTGCTAGCTTGCAATCTCTCTTGGGGTTCGTTCCCCTAGAAACTCTTCCACAGAATCCCCCGCTGAGATAAACAAGATCACCGTGATGGCAAGATCCCTCGGCAGCTTTGAGTCTGGGCGGATTGCCTTCCTAAACCAACCCAGCGCTGCTCGATTGGTACCTAAATCAACCCTTGGAAGCCATTGGATTCCCAGCAAACGGCCGGATTTATTGGCCTTAAAAGTTAGGAAGATTTCCTATGGATTCCCCAGCATTTGTCCAATAGTTTATTTTATTTTATTTTATTTTATTTTATTTTATTTTATTTTATTTTATTTTATTTTATTTTATTTTATTTTATTTTATTTTATTTTATTTTATTTTATTTATTTTATTTTATTTTATTTTATTTATTTTATTTTATTTTATTTTATTTTATTTTATTTTAATTTATTTTAATTTATTTTATTTTATTTTATTTTATTTTAATTTATTTTATTTTAATTTATTTTAATTTATTTTAATTTTATGTTTATTATTGTGTGTGTATGTATGTATATGTTTGTGTGTGTGTGTGTGTATACATACACATACACATACACATACATACATACACACACATGGATACATATATATATATTTGTGTGTACAAATGTATATATATATACACACACGCACACATACATACATGTGTGTATTTGTATATATGTATATACACACACATATACATAGATACATGTGTGTATATACACACATACACACACATATATATGTATATACACACATACATACACATAGATATAGATATATATACACACATGCATGCACACACGTGTGTATATACACATGCATGCATGCACACATGTGTGAGTGTAAACACACACATGTGCACACGCACCGACCCGCCCACAGAGGTACTCCTGGCCTTAGGATCAAAATCAAGCCCAGCTGCTAAGTGAATGTCTGCAGACGTTCAGTGAGTCACCGTTGTGGTTAAGAAGGGAATCTGGCGGGACTCAAACTCACCGCCTCCTGGTGATTGTCCCAAAGTCACCCAGCTGGGACTAGAACTCGCAACCCCGTTCCATTGTTTGCCAGGCCTGATCCATGGGTCCTTGGCTTTCAGTCTCCCAAAAGTACTTCTGGGCATGCAGAGAAGGTTTTTCGCTTCTCTGCATCCCGTAACCACTTTGGGACATGTCATCCCACGAGGTCGACCTCGACTTATGACCAAAATTGGTTGTGAAATCGGGAGCGACTCCCTTCAACGACCGCCTTGTTCAGCGACGGACGTTACTGTCCCCCATTTCGGTCATCCCTCACGGGATGACTGTCTGTATGCAGGTGGTCCTCGACTTTACGACCACAACGGAGGCCAAATCTTCCGTAGCTAGAGGACCAACCTGTAGTGCCTTCAATTTCTGCTCTGTTGGGGAGTTTCCAACGACAGGAAGAGGCTGATACAGCCGCAATCGAGCGCCGCGTTTCGGTTGCTAAGCGAGACGTGTATTAAGCAAGGTTTCCACTTTTGTCTTTCCGAGGGGGGTCAAAGGAGGACCCCGATGGTTGACTCTGTAAACCGCTTAGAGAGGGCTGGAAAAACACTGTGAAGCGGTATATAAGTCTAAGGGCTATTCCTTCTTCCCCCATTCTCCTTCCTTCTTTCTATCCATCCATTCACCCTTCCTTTTTCCTCTGTTCTCTTTCCTTCCTTCCTTCCCCCATTCCTTCCTTCGTTCCTCCCCCATTCTCCTTCCTTCCCTCCCTTATTCTCCTTTCTTCCTTCTATCCTTCCTTCCTTCTATCCATCCATTCATCCTTCCTTCTTCTCCTATTCTCTTTCCTTCCTTCCTTCCTTCCTTCCTTCCTTCCTTCCTTCCTTCTTTGTTCCCCTATTCTCTTTCCTTCCTTCTTCCCCCATTCTCCTTCCTTCCTTCTTCCCCTATTCTCTTTCTTTCCTTCTTCCCCCATTTTCTTTCTTTCCTTCCTTCCTTCTTCCACTATTCCCTTTCCTTCCTTCTTCCCCATTCTCCTTCCTTCTTTCCTTCCTTCCTTCCTTCCTTCCTTCCTTCCTTCCTTCCTTCCTTCCTTCCTCCCCTATTCTCTTTCCTTCCTTCTTCCCCATTCTCCTTCCTTCCTTCCTTCTTGGCACAGTGGTTGAGAATGCAGTACTGCAGGCTAATTCACCCCTCGCTGCCAGTAATTTACTTCTGACCGGCTGAAGGTCGACTCAGCCTTCCCTCCTTCCGAGGTGGGTCAAACGAGGGCCCAGATGGTTTGGGGGGGGGGCAGAGGCTTGGAGAGGGCTGGAAAGCCCTATGAAGCGGCCTATAAGTCTAAGGCCCATTGCTATCACGAGCCTTTTAAATTCCTCTGCATAGTAAGATGCGTGATGATCTTTTCCCCACTAACTTTGCAGGTCTTAGGGGCACTTCCTCCTCCTCTAGCAAAGGCTTAACTCTCCCAGTTATATAAGATACACTAGCAGAGTTGGAAGGGACCTTGGAGGTCTTCTAGTCCAACCCCCTGCCTCGGCAGGAAGCCCTGTACCGTTTCAGACAAATGGCTCTCCAACATCTTCTTAAAGACTTCCAGTCCTCTTCTCTTCTCTTCTCTTCCCTTCTTCTCTTCTCTATTCTTTATTCTCTTCTGTTCTCTTCTCTCTTCTCTTCCTTTTCCTTCTTTCTTCTCTTCTCCTCTCTTCCCTTCTCTTCTCCCTTCTCTTCTCTATTCTCATCTTCTCTCAACACAATACAATAGCAGAGTTGGAAGGGACCTTGGAGGTCTTCCTAGGCAGGAAACCCTACACCGGTTCAGACAAATGGCTATCCAACATCTTCTTAAAGACTTCCAGTGTTGGGACATTCACAACTTCTGGAGGCAACTTCTGTTCCACTGATGAATTGTTCTAACTGTCAGGAAATTCCTCCTCAGCTCTAAGTTGCTTCTCTCCTTGATTAGTTTCCACCCATTGCTTCTTGTTCTACCCTCAGGTGCTTTGGAGAATAGCTTGACTCCCTCTTCTTTGGGGCAACCCCTGAGAGATTGGAAGACTGCTATCCTGTCTCCCCTGGTCCTTCTTTCCATTAAATGAGACATTCCCAGTTCCTGCAACCGTTCTTCATATGTTTCATCCTCCAGTCCCCTGATCCTCTTGGTTGCTCTTCTCTGCACTCTTTCCAGAGTCTCCACATCTTTTCTACATCATGGCGACCAAAAGTGGATGCAAATATTCCCAGTGTGGCCTTCCCAAGGCATTACAAAAGTGGTATTAACCCTTCACGGGATCTTGATTCTCTCCCTCTGTTGACGTAGCTGTGTTTTAGCGTTCCTTTAGACAGGGGAAATTGCAATACATCCAAATGACAGGATATAGATTTATCCAGTTTATTACCTTAAAAATAGAGAGAACTTGCTCTCCCCAAACACACACATTTTTTTTTACTTTAGGGTGGGCTTGCCTAGTGGGCATTTCTGGCCAGACCTCAAACATTTAATAACCTGGCTAAAAAGTGGGGTGGGGGGGGGGGGGGAAAGAGACAATAAAAGGCCCATAATTCCAGGAGGAATTATGCTGAAGATCCTGGGTACCAGGAGGGAAGCTCTCTGCGGATGTCAATCAAATGGCAGCCCAGATTGCAGGTTGCTCCTTGATTGCAACTTGGCTGGCTGGCTGAAGCTGCACAAAGTCTATATTTAGAAGCAGTGATTTGCACTCCCCTTCAATCTTTTTTTCCACCCAGACTGGTTAAAAAAAAAACTTTTCTAAGAAAATTTAGCTTGTTTTGAGGAGTCAGAGTCCATATTTATGGCACGGAAGGAATTCTAGAAGAAATAGATTTGAATTTGAAACATTGCATGGAAACTTTGGGATATTGATATTAAGGCACATGATAAATTTTTAGATTTAAAAGTTATAAAAGTGATAAAATGAGACTACTTCTGAATAATAATAATAATCATTTTAGAGATGCACAGAATTTATGAATACCCGGTCAGTACGTCTTTTAAAACGCTGGCCTGAGAAGTCTGGGAGCTGAAGTCCTTCAGACTTAAAGTTGCAAAGGTTGGGGACCCCTGCTTTAAAAAGCTGGCTGGAGAAGTCTGGGAGCTGAAGTCCTTCAGACTTAAAGTTGCAAAGGTTGGAGACCCCTGCTTTAAAAAGCTGGCTGGTGAAGTCTGGGAGCTGAAGTCCTTCAGACTTAAAGTTGCAAAGGTTGGGGACCCCTGCTTTAAAAAGCTGGCTGGAGAAGTCTGGGAGCTGAAGTCCTTCAGACTTAAAGTTGCAAAGGTTGGAGACCCCTGCTTTAAAAAGCTGGCTGGTGAAGTCTGGGAGCTGAAGTCCTTCAGACTTAAAGTTGCAAAGGTTGGGGACCCCTGTTTTAAAAGGACATAACTTAGAGTGATGACTTTTCCTTTTTAAATTTACTGGGTTTTTCCCCCCTCTTTGTTGGTTTTATAAATAGAATGCCATTATATAGTCCTACTTTACATATAAAAGGATGTTAAAATAATTAGCAAAATTAAGGTGGAGATATAAGAATTGTAACATTTGACATGAAAAACCCGTGATAATTACTGAAGAAACGTATAGAAACTTGTGATTAATTGATACATTCTTCAAAATTTGTAATCTGGAATGGAAGATGGCTTTTTGATGTTTTCTCTTGCTACGTTTGTATTATCTGGGTTTATGCAAAATAATTAAAAAATTAAAAAAAATAAGAATTGGGGTGGGATTTTGAATTACTGCTGAATTTTGGTGCATTCCCAAAGCAAGGAAGCTGCAGGAAGTGGTGCCTTATAAGAAGGATGGGTTGTTGTTTTTTAAACAGACATGTCTATAGAAAAGCAACAAAGAGGACTAGCGACTTGAGGCTAAAACATATGAACCATGGTTGCCAGAATTGGGTATGTCTAATAAAGGACTAGGGGTGACAGGAGAGCATCTTCCAATATTTGAGGGGATGTCGCAATGAAAAGGGGGTCAAGCTATACTCCAAAGCCCCCCCTCCCCCCCGAAGGCAGGACCAGAAACAATGGATGGAAACTAACCAAGGAGAGACGCAACCTGGAATTAAGGAGAAATTTCCTGCCAGTGAGGACAATTAATCAGTGGAACAGCTTGCCACTAGAAGTTGTGGGCTGCAAGTTCTGCCTTGATTGCGTGGGCTGCTTCGCTGGGCTTCCAACAACAGAATAACAGTTGGAAGGGACCTTAGAGGTCTTCTAGTCTGACCCCCTGCTCAAGCTGGAGGCCCGACACTAATTCTGACAAATGGCTGCCCCATCTCTTCTCAAAAGCATCCAGGGATGGAGCCCCCACAACTTCTGAGGCACTTTCTGTTCTTTACAGATTGATGGAGTTGGAAGGGACTTTGGAGGTCATCTAGTCCAACCCTCCCTGCCCAAGCAGGAGACCCTACACCCTTTCTGACAGAGGGCAGTCCAGTCTCTCCATGAAAGCCTCCAGTTGTGGAGCTCCCACAACTTCTGAAGGCAACTTCTCTTCCATTGAATATAGATGAACAGAGTGGGAAGGGACCTTAGAGGTCATCTAATCCAGCCCCCCACTGCCCAAGCTGGGGACCCTACCTCATTTCTGACAAATGGCAGCCCCATCTCTTTTCAAAAGCCTCCAGGGATGAAGCTCCCACAACGTCTGAGGCAACTTCTGTTCTTTACAGATTGAGGGAGTCGGAAGGGACCTTGGAGGTCATCTAGTCCAGCCCCCCTCCCAAGCAGGAGACCCTACACCCTTTCTGACAGAGGGCAGTCCAGTCTCTCCATGAAAGCCTCCAGGGATGGAGCTCCCACAACCTCTGAAGGCAACTTCTATTCCATTGAATATAGATGAACAGAGTGGGAAGGGACCTTAGAGATCCTCTAGTCCAGCCCCCCACTGCCCAAGCTGGGGACCCTACCCTATTTCTGACAAATGGCAGCCCCATCTCTTCTCAAAAGTCTCCAGGGATGAAGCTCCCACAACGTCTGAGGCAACTTCTGTTCTTTACAGATTGAGGGAGTCGGAAGGGACCTTGGAGGTCATCTAGTCCAGCCCCCTGCCCTGCCCTGCCCAAGCAGGAGACCCTACCCCATTTCTGACCGATGGCAGCCCCATCTCTTCTCCAAAGCCTCCAGGGATGAAGCTCCCACAACTTCTGGGGACAAAACCGTTGCACAAAGAGCTTTCAGAAGGGGAAACCCATCTCCCTTCCTCGAACAAAGCGAAATCTGTATCGGATTAAAAACACAATTAAAGAATGCGCTGGAGAGAATGCGCTGGCGCGGAACCTACCCAGAAGCTGTGGGAGATGAGATCGAGGACATTTTCCCTCTCAATGTCACAGCTGTGGTCTCGTGAATGGGGGTGTGTTTGTGTGCTTGTCTGTGTGTGTTTGTGTGTTTGTGTAGATGTGTGTATTTTGGGGCCCTGGTGACACAATGGCAGCTGTTTGGGGATTAGACAGCAACTTAAAAGCTTGTTGGCCAGCAGGAAATCCCCAGCCTCCACCGGTAGTCCTTGACTTACAACGGTTCGTTTAGTGACGGTTGGAAGACGGTGCTGAAAAAAAAGCGACTTGGGGCCGTTTTTCACACCTAACGACCGTCGCCACATGCATCCCCCACCATCCCGTGGTTTAACATACGGATTCTTTGACAACTGACTCGTATTTACGACAGCCGCCGTGTCACGCGATCCCCTTTGGCGACTTTCGGACAAGCGAAACCAGTGGGGAAGCCGGATTCACTTAACGACCGTTATAAGTCTAGGACTGTCTGTCCATGGGGAAGCCAGATTCGCTGAACAACCCGGTTACTAACTTAACAACGGCAGCAATTTGCTTAACGACCGTGACAAGAAAGTTCGTAAAACGGGGCAAATCTTTGACCAACGTTTCACTTAATGGCGGAAATGTTGGGCTCAATTGTCGTAAGTCGAGGACTACCTGCCTTTTACAACTTTTGGTGCCCCGAATCTCTGTTTTACACACTTTTGCTACCCAGAGTCTCTATTTTAGCAGCTGTTTCCTTGTCTTTTTTTCCTGTTTTTCCATTCTTCCTGCTGTTTATTTCGAAAAATCCCCCTTTTCTTTCAAAATTAAGGAAGTCCCTTCTTCCTGAGTGGCTGTTGCTAATTGTGTGCTATTTCCTTTCTTTTTCTCTTGGTCACCTTTCCTTTCTTCCTTCTCTGACTGAAGCCAGCTCGAAAAACGGGGGGGGGGGGGGGGGATGAAGTGAAAGAACGCCAGGAGACAAACGTTGAGAAGAAGTCCTCGACCTACGACCGTAATTCAGGCCCCCAATTTGTCCTCTTAAGCCAGGCGTTTGTTGAGTGAGTTTTGCCCCATTTTATTTTGGTTTCTGCGGTTGTTAAGGGAGTCACTGCAGTTGTTAAGTTAACTAACACAGTTGTTAAGTGAATCTGATTCCTCGAATTTGTCCGAAGGTCGCCGTGGGACGCTGCAGCCATCATCTTCCAGTATCTCAGGGGTTGCCCCAAAGAAGAGGCAGTCAAGCTCTTCTCCAAAGCACCTGAGGGCAGAACAAGAAGCAATGGGTGGAAACTAATCAAGCAGAGAAGCAACTTAGAACTGAGGAGAAATTTCCTGACAGTGAGAACAATGAATCAGTGGAACTCCTTGCCTCCAGTAGTTGTGAATGCTTCAACACTGGAGGTTTTCAAGAAGAGTTTTCCTTCCTTCCTTCCTTCCTTCCTTCCTTCCTTCCTTCCTTCCTTCCTTCCTTCCCTCTTCCTCTCCTTCCTTCCCTCCCTCTCTTCTCTGCTTCCTTCCCACCTTCCTTCCTTCCAGTATCTCAGGGGTTGCCCCAAAGAAGAGGCAGTCAAGCTATTCTCCAAGGCACCTGAGGGCAGAACAAGAAGCAATGGGTGGAAACTCATCAAGGGGAGATCGTTCCTCTCCTTCCTTCCTTCCTTCCTTCCTTCCTTCCTTCCTTCCTTCCTTCCTTCCTTCCTTCCTTCCTTCCTTCCTTCCTTCCCTCTTCCCCTCCTTCCTTCCCTCCTTCTCTCTTTGCTTCCTCCCTCCCTCTCTTCTCTGCTTCCTTCCCACCTTCCTTCTTTTCTTCCTTCTCACCTTCCTTCCTTCCAATATCTCAGGGGCTGCCCCAAAGAAGAGGCAGTCAAGCTATTCTCCAAAGCACCTGAGGGCAGGACGAGAAGCAATGGGTGGAAACTAATCAAGGAGAGAAGCAACTTAGAACTAATGAGACATTTCCTAACAGTGAAGACAATTAATCAGTGGAAAAACCTGCCTCCAGAAGTTGTGAATGCCCCAACACTGGAAGCCTTTCAGAAGGATGTTGGAGAGCCATTTGTCTGAAACGGTAGAGGGCTTCCTGCCTAGGCAGGGGGTTGGACTAGAAGACCTCCAAGGTCCCTTCCGACTCTGCTGTTTTATTGTGTTGGGAGAAGATGAGAATAGAGAAGAGAAGAGAAGAAAGAAGGAAAAGGAAGAGGGAAGGGAAGAGAAGAGGGGAGAATAGAGAAGAGAAGAGAAGAAAGAAGGGAAGAGAAGAAAGAGAAGAGAAGAAAAGAGAAGAGGACTGGCAGTCTTTAAGAAGATGTTGGATAGCCATTTGTCTGAAACGGTAGAGGGCTTCCTGCCTAGGCAGGGGGTTGGACTAGATGACCTCCAAGGTCCCTTCCAACTCTGCTATTATACTGTGTTGAGAGAATATGAGAAAAGAGAAGAGAAAGGAGAAGAGAAGGGAAAAGAAGAGGGGAGAATAGAGAAGAGAAGGGAAGAGAAGAGGACTGGAAGTCTTTCAGAAGATCTTGGATAGCCATTTGTCTGAAACGGTATAGGGTTTCCTGCCTAGGCAGGGGGTTGGACTAGAAGACCTCCAAGGTCCCTTCCAACTCTGCTATTGTATTGTGTTGAGAGAAGATGAGAAGGGAGAAGAGAAGAGAAGGGAAGAGAAGAGGACTGGAAGTCTTTCAGAAGATCTTGGATAGCCATTTGTCTGAAACGGTATAGGGCTTCCTGCCTAGGCAGGGGGATGGACTAGAAGACCTCCAAGGTCCCTTCCAACTCTTGTTATTCTACTCTATTCAAACTCAACGGGGAAACTGGATTCCCTTAACAACCGTGTCACTAACCTCACAACCGCATGGATTCTACTTCACACGTGTGGCCAGGAAGGTCGCGCTAGCCTGTCCAACCCCACTTAACCACCGTCTCACGGAAAGCCTTGGGCTCTCTCGAGGTTGTGATGCGAGGACTGCGACTGCGTCGTGCCGCTAAGAATTTTTTCAAAAGGGGGGAACCGCAGCGCCTCTTGTGTGGGTGCGCAAAAAATAAAACAGACACAAGGGGACTTTTGCAACGAGGGCAGTAAGTAGGCAGATGTCGGGACCCCAAACAGAGGCGCTTGCTTATCTCGGCCACGTGAGGAGGAGAGCCTCATTCATGTGGGAATCCTGGCAGAGGCGTCCCCCAGGGCAAGGCTGAGCTAATCCTGCGTCACAAGAAACAGATGGGCGCATGGAAAACAAGGGCACCTTTCAGTTGCAAGCCACACCACTACAGCGGCATCCAGTTTTGGTCGCCACGATGTAGAAAAGATGCGGAGACTCTAGAAAGAGTGCAGAGAAGAGCAAGAAAGAGGATTAAGGGGAGTGGAGGCTCAAACATTTATTTATTTAATCCAATTTATACCCCGCCCTTCTCCTAAAAAAGGACCCAGGGCGGCGCACAGGCAATTTAACACCAAAACATACATATAAATACCCATATTAAAAAGCTATTAAATAATAATCCCGTGCTAAAACCAACATGATAAAATCTCTAATGTAAATTTACAATGTTAAAACTCAGCATCGGGGATTATACTAGGCTGGCTTGTTGGAACAGAAGCGTTTTGAGGCGCTGGCGGAACAGGCGGAGGTCCGAGATGTTATGTAGTTCTGGGGGTAGGTCGTTCCAGAGGGCAGGGCCCGCCACAGAGAAGGCTCTTCCCCTGGGTGTCGCTAACCGGCATTCTCCTGCCGACGGCACCCGGAGAAGGCCCTCTCTGGGGGAGCGGATCGGTCGAAGGGAAGTATGGGACAGGAGGCGGCCTCGTATGTAGCTGGGCCCCGAGCCATGGAGCGCTTTAAAGATGGTCGTCAACACCTTGAAGCGCACCCGAAAGGCCACAGGTAGCCAGTGCAGCTCGCGCAGGAGAGGTGTTACGTGGGATTGCCTTGTGGCTCCCATAATAGAATGAACAGTTGCAGGAATTTTGGGTAGGTCTAGCTTGATGAAAAGAAGGACCAGGGGAGACAGGAGAGCATCTTCCAATAGTTGAGGGGCTGCCCCAGAGAGGAAGAGGCTCAAACCATTCTCCAAAACACCCTGAAGAAGCAATGGGTGGAAACTAATCCAGGAGAGAAGCAACCTGGAATTCAGGAGCAACTTCCTAACAGTGAGGGCAATCAACCAGTGGAACGGCTTGCCACCAGAAATTGTGGGTGCTCTTACCCCTAGAGGCTTTTAAGAAGAGATTGGACAGCCACTTGTCTGAAATGGTGTAGGGTCTCCTGCTTGCGCATGGGGTTGGACTTGAGGACCTCCCTTCCAGCTCTATTCTGAACTGAATTGAACTGGGTATATCTAAAATAAAATAAATCAATAAATATATATATTTGTTCCACAACACCCTGTTAGGGCCCCAATTAAGGGAGGAAGCATACTGTTTCCTTTTCTGCCTTTCGGCTCATCACCAGAGACCATCTAGACAGAAAGCCATGAGTTCCGTTGTGTGATATTTTTTTTAATATCATATATCAATATTATGATCAGCTCATAAAAACTAATATATGTATGTATGTATGTATGTATGTATATATGTTAGGTTTTTGAGATGATCGATAAATAAGTCAGGAAGACTAGGATAGATCTATTTCGAGCTATTTAGCTCTCATCAGCTAGCTAAATAATCCCTTACTGGGATTCGAACCAGGGAAGTATTACATGTTAGGCATATATATATGCTGGTCTTGTTGTATTCGGGTGTTTTCCCATGTAAGAATGAGATTGTCTTTGCAATGTTTCGGCAAGATCTCACTTGCCATCATCAGGCTTCGGTCTGTGGCTACGAAGATGCCGCCCTTCCTTAAATCTTGGGGGATGGGGGTGGAGTGTTGGCATTGTTGTTGTGAGTGGGTTGATTGGCTGTGCAGCTGTATCATGATTGGTAGATTGATGCTGATTGGTCTCGTTTGTATGTTTCTCCTTATTTTGAATTTCAACGGCTTGGGTGGAGGGTGGGGCTCGTCTGTTGGTCAGTGCTGGTTTCCAGATGTCTGGTAGGCGGGAGGTGTCGTCACGTTTGTTCATATTGTTAGGTTGCTTCTCTATTTCAATGGCTTCTCTGATTATTCTCCTGTTCAGCTGTTCAGCCTTGGAGATCAATTTAGTTCCTTGAAAGTCAATGTCGTGTCCTGTAGTTTTGAAATGTTGATAAAGAGATGAGGTTGTAAGGTGATTTTTTTACTGCATTCTTATGTTCTGCGATGCATGCACTTATTCTTCTATTGGTTTGTCCTATGTAAGTGGCAGGGCAGATTTTACATGGAATTTTGTAGACTCCTTGGCTTTCTAGCTGGATCTTGTCTTTGGGGTTCCTTAGGATGTTGGTTATTTTTTGATCGTTGTTGAAGGCTGTCTTGATGTTGTGCTTGTGGAGAAGTTTGATGATTTTGTCTGTGGTACCTTTAATTTATGAGAGGAGGGCAATGCCATTTTCCTGTTCTTTGTCTTGGCTCTTGGGGGGTGTCTCTTTGGTGTCTCTTTTACCAACCTAATCCAAAAAGAGATACCCCCCCCAAGAGCCAAGACACAGAACAGGAAAATGGCATTGCCCTCCTCCCTTACATTGTCAGGCTGCTTTCGGGCTGTTTTCAGGCTGTTTTCAGGCTCTCTTAGGGCTGTCTTTTGGCCTCCATTTGGGCTGTTTTCAGGCTGTTTTTCGGGCTGTTTTCAGGCTGTTTTCAGGCTCCTTTCAGGCTGTTTTTGGGCTGTTTTCAGGCTCCTTTCAGGCTGTTTTTGGGCTGTTTTCAGGCTGTTTTCAGGCTGTTTTCAGGCTCCTTTCGGGGCTGTTTTGGGGCTGTTTTTGGGCTGTTTTCAGGCTCCTTTCAGGCTGTTTTGGGGCTGTTTTTGGGCTGTTTTCAGGCTGTTTTCAGGCTGTTTTGGGGCTGTTTTTTGGGCTGTTTTCAGGCTCCTTTCAGGCTGTTTTCAGGCTCCTTTCAGGCTGTTTTGGGGCTGTTTTGGGGCTGTTTTCAGGCTCCTTTCAGGCTGTTTTCAGGCTCCTTTCAGGCTGTTTTGGGGCTGCTTTTGGGGCTGTTTTGGGGCTGTTTTCAGGCTGTTTTGGGGCTGTTTTTTGGGCTGTTTTCAGGCTCCTTTCAGGCTGTTTTGGGGCTGTTTTTGGGCTGTTTTCAGGCTCCTTTCAGGCTGTTTTGGGGCTGTTTTCGGGCTGTTTTCGGGCTCCTTTCAGGCTGTTTTGGGGCTGTTTTTGGGCTGTTTTTGGGCTGTTTTCAGGCTGTTTTCAGGCTGTTTTGGGGCTGTTTTTGGGCTGTTTTCAGGCTCCTTTCAGGCTGTTTTCGGGCTGTTTTCCGGGCTGTTTTCAGGCTGTTTTCAGGCTGTTTTGGGGCTGTTTTTGGGCTGTTTTCAGGCTCCTTTCAGGCTGTTTTCAGGCTCCTTTCAGGCTGTTTTGGGGCTGTTTTCCGGGCTGTTTTCAGGCCATTTTGGGGGCTGTTTTCAGGTCGGTTTTTGGGCTGTTGGGGGGGCTGTTTTCAGGCTGTTGTTCAGGCCATTTTCAGCCCATTTTTGGCCTGAAAACAGCCTTGAAAGTGGCTCGCAAAAGGCCCGAAAAACCACCTATTTTGAGGGAGGTTTTGCCCGTTTTCCGGCCCGTTTTCCGGCACCTGCGAAGACCAGGTGGCTGGCGCAGATTTGCACACCGGAAACCAGGAGAGCAGCTGATGACGTGCGTGTGCTCACAGAGAGGGCTCTCTACGTCAGGGGTCTCCAACCATTGCAACTTTAAGTCTGAAGGACTTCAGCTCCCAGACTTCTCCAGCCAGCAAAGCTGCAAAGGTTGGAGACCCCTGCTTTAGATGAATGCATCTGGTTCACGAACGGTTCGAGTGACTGGAACTTTCCCATCCTCTGAGTTATCTGGAGGAACTTCTGTGCCTCTCCAAGCAACTTTTAGCCTTATGATTGATGCCTTGTAACCCCTCATCTCCCAAATGCAAGGGAAGAACGGGTATGGATTGATTCCCTGTCCCGGCTGCTCTGTTCCAACTGTCCTGACGGAAGAGAATGACGACTTAATTACAACTCACAATAGAATTACAACTTAAAACAGAATTATAATTTACAACAGATGACAGAAAAGAGAAATGACAACTTTTCAGAATTGGGTGTGTGTGTGTTAAAATCTAAGTTAGTTTTGAAATGATTTGGATAGGCAGGCAAGCGCAGTTCACTATCCATTTTAAAAAAAAATTAAAGTTTGATTTTCTATGTTAGCTTAGTTTGATAAGCTAACTTTTATTTTCCTTCGTTGCATAAAAGAAGCGTTTTCTCTTTAAAATGATTTTTTTTTTTTTGAATAATTCTGTAATTCTCATGGACGTTAGGAGGGCCGGGGTGAGATAGAACATAGAATAACCCCAGCTGGAAGGGGTCTTGGAGGTCATCTAGTCCAACCCCCCACCCCCTTTCTCAGGCAGGAAACTCTGTACCCTTTTTTGACACAAGGCTGTCCAATTTATTCTTGACAACGTCCCGTATTGGAGCACCCACAACTTCCGGTGGAAAGTTGTTCCACGGGTTAATGGTTGTCACTGTCGGGAAGTTTCTCCTTCCTTTTAAACTGGATCCAGTTTGGCTGCATCTGAATCCTTTCAGAGAATGCAAAGAATTTCCTCTGACAAGGAGCTGGCTGTGTGTGTGTGTGTTTGAATGGAGACCTCGTGGTTTCGATTGCCAAGTTATGCAAAAAAATTTGCACGTTTTCCAGTTCATTAATTCTTTTCAAAGGGAGATGATTTAATACATCTCTCTCTGTGTGTCTCTCCCTCCCTCTCTGTGTGTCTGTCTCTTTCTCTCTGTCCCTCTCTCTCCGTCTCTCTTTCTGATTCTCTCTCTCTCTGTTTCTTTCTCTCACTGTGCTCCCTCCCTCTCTCTCTCTCTCTCTCTTTCTTTCTGTGTCTCTCTTTCTCTCTCCCTCCCTCTCCACCCCCACCCCTCGTTTCTGTCTCTCTCTGTGTCTGTCTCTCTCTGCCTCTGCCTTTCTCTCTCTCTCTCTGTTTCTGTCTGTCTCTCTCTCTCTGTTTCTGTCTGTCTCTCTCTGTCTCTGTCTCTCTCTCTGTTTCTCTCTCTCTGTGTTTCTGTCTCTGTCTCTGTCTCTCTCTGTCTCTCTCTCTGTTTCTGTCTCTCTCTGTTTCTGACTCTGTCTCTCTCTGTCTCTGTCTCTCTCTCTGTTTCTGTCTCTCTGTTTCTGTCTCTGTCTCTCTGTCTCTCTCTGTTTCTGTCTCTCTCTCTGTTTCTGTCTCTTGTCTCTCTCTCTCTGTCTCTGTCTCTCTCTGTTTCTGTCTCTCTCTCTGTCTCTCTCTCTCTGTTTCTCTCTCTCTATTTCTGTCTCTGTCTCTCTCTCTCTGTCTCTCTGTCTCTGTCTCTCTGTTTCTGTCTCTCTCTGTCTCTCTCTCTGTGTTTCTGTCTCTCTCTTTGTTTCTGTCTCTCTCTCTCTCTCTGTTTCTGTCTCTGTCTCTCTCTGTTTCTGTCTCTCTCTCTGTCTCTCTCTCTGTTTCTGTCTGTCTCTCTGTCTCTGTCTCTCTGTTTCTGTCTCTCTCTCTCTGTCTCTGCCTCTCTCTCTCTGTTTCTGTCTCTCTCTCTGTTTCTGTTTCTGTCTCGCTCTCTGTCTCTCTCTCTGTTTCTGTCTCTCTCTCTCTGTCTCTCTCTCTCTGTTTCTGTCTCTCTCTCTGTTTCTGTTTCTGTCTCGCTCTCTGTCTCTCTCTGTTTCTGTCTCTCTCTCTCTGTCTCTCTCTCTCTGTTTCTGTCTCTCTCTCTGTTTCTGTTTCTGTCTCTCTCTCTGTCTCTCTCTGTTTCTGTCTCTCTCTCTCTCTGTCTCTGTGTGTGTGTGTGTCTGTCTCTCTGTCTCTCTCTGTCTCTGTCTCTCTCTGTTTCTGTCTCTCTGTCTCTGTCTCTCTCTGTCTCTCTCTCTCTCTGTTTCTGTCTCTCTCTGTTTCTGTCTCTGTCTCTCTCTCTGTGTGTGTGTCTCTCTCTGTTTCTGTCTCTCTCTCTCTGTCTCTCTCTCTGTCTCTGTCTCTCTGTCTCTGTCTCTCTCTCTCTGTTTCTGTCTCTCTCTCTGTTTCTGTTTCTGTCTCGCTCTCTGTCTCTCTCTCTGTTTCTGTCTCTCTCTCTGTTTCTGTCTCTGTCTCTCTCTCTGTGTGTCTCTCTCTGTTTCTGTCTCTCTCTCTCTGTCTCTCTCTCTGTCTCTGTCTCTCTCTGTCTCTGTCTCTCTCTCTCTGTCTCTGTCTCTGCCTCTCTCTGTCTCTCTCTCTCTCTGTTTCTGTTTCTGTCTCTCTCTCTCTCTCTGTCTCTCTCTCTGTTTCTGTCTCTCTCTCTGTCTGTCTCTCTGTGTGTGTGTCTGTCTCTGTCTCTCTCTGTCTCGCTCTGTTTCTGTCTCTCTGTCTCTGTCTCTGTCTCTCTCTGTCTCTCTCTCTCTGTTTCTGTCTCTCTCTCTGTTTCTGTCTCTGTCTCTCTCTGTGTGTGTGTGTCTCTGTTTCTGTCTCTCTCTCTCTGTCTCTGTCTCTGTGTGTGTGTGTGTCTCTCTCTCTCTCTGTCTCTCTCTGTCTCTCTCTCTGTTTCTGTCTCTCTCTCTGTCTGTCTCTCTGTGTGTGTGTCTGTCTCTGTCTCTCTCTGTCTCGCTCTGTTTCTGTCTCTCTGTCTCTGTCTCTGTCTCTCTCTGTCTCTCTCTCTCTGTTTCTGTCTCTCTCTCTGTTTCTGTCTCTGTCTCTCTCTGTGTGTGTGTGTCTCTGTTTCTGTCTCTCTCTCTCTGTCTCTGTCTCTGTGTGTGTGTGTGTCTCTCTCTCTCTCTGTCTCTCTCTGTCTCTGTCTCTCTCTGTCTCTGTCTCTGTTTCTGTCTCTCTCTGTCTCTGTCTCTCTCTCTGTCTGTTTCTGTCTGTCTCTCTCTCTGTTTCTGTCTCTCTCTGTCTCTCTCTCTCTCTCTCTCTCTCTGTTTCTGTCTCTCTCTCTGTGTGGTTTGTATCCTCTCTCCTGATTACTGGGATTTAAGGAACTGAAAGAATTATGTCAGAGATTCTTCTGGGAATTGGGAAGGATTGTACTGTTCTTGACACTGGGACAAATTTCAGATCTGAGTGATCCCTTCTGTTGTCTTGGCTTCCCGCGTTTCAGGGTTTTAATTTTGGGAATAAGATGTTTTGACCTGGGCTTCCCCAAAAAGCACAAGGCAGAGATTCCTGGCCCCGACAAAACCCCTTTTATGAAACAAATCTGAATTCCGCCCCATTCACTTTCATCAAAAACCTGGCAAACAGTCTTTCAAAGGCGGATTTATGAACACAGACCTCATCTAGCTTGGAAAGCCGCCCTGTGAATCTTTCCCAAATGCCGTGCTGTGCAAGGAAAGACTTCGGCCCAGAGTCTCCGAGATTCAGGGACAGTATAGGGTATAGGGCTTCCTGCCTAGGCAGGGAGTTGGACTAGATGACCTCCAAGGTCCCTTCCAACTCTGCTATTGTATTGTATTATTGTATCTTCACACTCCTGAAACAAACAAACGAATTGTTTCCTGCAAACTCCACTCCCCGGGTGCTCCTCTTTTATTCCCAACGGGAGGGGCCGCTCACCGTCCACCTGTGGCTTTACTCCCAAATCGACCCCTGTTCTTTAGCTCTTCCCTTCGCCTGGCAGCTCTGTGCATGCGCACCCTGGGAACAGGCTCCAGCTGTTCTTCTGCCTCACCGCTGTCTGACTCCGAAGGCAGCTGAGAACTGTCGGATGGCCCTGGTCCCCTCTCTGCCTCCGACGCAGAGCCCTCGTCCGAGCCTTCCCCAGACTCCAGGACTGGCCCATCTTCCTCCCCAACCTTCTTCACTGTCTGATTCTGCGGCCGGCTCTGCTGGCCGCTGTCGGGCCACGACCAATAATTGGATTCCTTGAATGTCGCTTATTTGCAGAGCTCTCCAAACCATGGCAATTTTAAGATTTGCGGACCTCAATTTGAAGTCCGCAAATCTTAAAAGTTGCCCAATTGTACACCCCTGGCTTCCCGGATTTCGACAGCAGCCCAGAGGGAAAAGTCTAGAGTTCACTCACTCCCTTGACGCAAACTTTCCAAATATGTTCCTCGCGGACTCTTGACTCCTGGGGCCTTGTTAGCGCTGGCGTCGGTGGCACCTTGACCTCTCGCAGACTTCCCAAAAGTGGACACTGGCCCAATTTAAAAATAAAAACCCAAGAAGGCATCTCGGGGGCGTTGAGACCTGGTCTCTCATCTTGGAGAGGGATCAACCCTGCGTAGAATGCGAGCCAAATATCTTTTGCCGCAATAAGATTTTGGCGTCGACGTTCGTTGCAAGTTCCTTCCAAGCTCATGAGCTCTTGAAGCTGGCCATCTTCGTCTTTCGGACCGGACACTGGGATGGAAAACGGAACTGGGATGAAATGTGCCCCAGTCCTTGACTTACAACCTGTTGTGGCCCACCAGCTTACAACCTGTTGTGGCCCACTGAATTTGGCGACAAATTCAGACGATGAGGAGGTTGGGGTAGAACCTGGGCCACTTCTGGAGTGTTGGGGAAGGCTCCGATGGACGCAGAGATAAAGGCAGGGCCGTCCGGCATTTCCCAGCCATCAGAGCTGCCTCTGGAAGTTGAGATGCGTGAGGGGGAAGAACAGCTGGGGCCTGTTCCAGATGTGCGCATGCGCACAGCAGTTCGGAGAGAGGAGAACAACGGGGGAGAAGGAGTCCACTCAGGAAGCAAGGCACACATGGTCACATAATGCCTCCCCCCCCCTCCTCATGGCTGGGGAATAAATAGAAGGAAAGGGGAGAGGTGGTCGTAGGAGACAACAGTTCGTATTGCTGACGATTTTTGCTCAAGATCGGCGCGCGCATGCCCCGCTCAATTACAGCCTCGGAGAGCTCGTAGCGGTGCGAATCTGCGCTGTAATTTTGCAAGACCTGCACAAGCCTATCTTTTCCACACCGTGGAAAAGCGCCGAGTTTCTGCACGGTCCCTGATCACTCTAGACGCCATCGGGGAAGACGGGGAACGCGAGGGGGACCTCGCGGATGGCGTCGCCGGCAGCGCAGAGTCGCCGCTGCTTCACGCGGTATTCTGTGGACACAGTGACCGGCAGACAGAGAGAGGCAGAGAGAGAGAGAGAGAAAGAGAGAGAGAGAGAGAGAGGGAGGGAGGGAGGGAGGGAGGGAATCAGAATCTGACAGACACAGAGAGAATGACAGAGAGAGACAGGAAGGGAGGGGAGAGACACAGAGATAAGAGGGAGGGAGAGAAAGATAGATAGAGACACAGAATGAGTGATTAAGTGCCTGAATGTGAGACAGGCAGACACACACACACACAGAGTGACAGAGATGGGCGGACGAAGGAGAGCGAGACAGAAAGAAAAAGAGAGAAAGAGAAAGAAAGAAAGAAAAAGAAAGTGGGAGAGAGAGAAAGAAAGACAGACAGAGAAAAAGAGAAAGAAAGAGACAAAGGAAAGAAAGAGAGAAAAAAAGAAAGAGAGAGGGAAAGAAAGAAAGAGACAAAAAGAGAGAGAGAGAAAGAGAGGGAGAGAGAAAGAGGGAAAGAAAGAAAGAGAAAGAGAGAAAGAGAAAGAAATAAAGAGAGAGAGAAAGAGGGAAAGAAAGAAAAAATGAGAGAGAGAGAAAGAGAGAGAAAGAGGGAAAGAGAAAGAAAGAGAGAAAGAGAAAGAAAGAAAGAGAAAGAAATAGAGAGAGAAAGAAAGAGGGAAGGAAAGAAAGAGACAGAGAAAGAAAGAGAGACAGAGAAAGAGAGAAAGAAAGACAGAAGGAAAGAAAGAAAAAGAAAGAGAGAGAGAGAGAGAGAACTTATGACCACAATTAAGCCCAAAAGTTTGGTTGCTAACCAAGACCATTGTTAAGTGAGTTTCACATTTTCCAAATTGGCCACTCCCACCCGGTCACATGGCTGGCAAGCCACTCCCACTCGGTCACATGGCTGGCAAGCCACTCCCACCCGGTCACATGGCTGGCAAGCCACTCCTACCCGGTCACATGGCCAGCAAGCCACTCCCACAAAGCAGGCCACACCCACAGAATATGTTCCAAAAATTTTGAAACCCACCCCTGGCCACATCTATTCATCTCCACCCCCTGCCTTTGATCCCCAGAGCTAGGGAGGGGCTTCACTAACAGAGGTGGCTCTTCCTTCCCAAGGACCGGCCCCTAGATTTCCACTGCTCTCCTCTCCTCTGCCCCATCTAGTCATCGAATTTTACGATTGGTGCCGAGACTGGAATAAATGTTAAATAATGGGATTGGATGGAAGGATCGCTCGTGTATTAAGCCGGCTGAGAGCAGATGGATGAGATCAGGACCATATACTGTCATTGTACGTAAGCCGTAAGGGCTGCACTGTTTTCAATGCAAAAAAAAAAAGAAATTAAATATATGTTTAAAAACAAGCAAACTCTTTGGTGTTTGTTAAGAGCATTTGCAACCAACCGGATATTTTTTGACAGAGGCTCCCTTGGCGAAGGGGTTGGGGCTGCTGTGCTGGGCATCTTTTTTTAACCCGGGGGTGGAGATGCCAGGTGCAAAATATTCCAGGATAACAAGATTTCTCTTTTCCTCTCCCCTCCGTTTCTCCCCCCCCCCCCCCCCGAGATTCGTCTATTCTTAGCCCAGAATAAGGAAGCTTCCTTGTAGTATCTGGGCTGTGAACTTGCAAAGAAGCATGCAATATTTTTTTAAAAAGGAAATCGCGTGGCCAGGAACATGCGGCAAGGGTCATCAGCGTGACTGGCATGTCACTGGCCTGTACTTACGCCGGTTGCAATCTGTCCCAGGTTACGTAATTGCGACCGTCGGACCAGCGAAGTCCGTGGGAAACTTAAACTCGACGGGTTGCTGACTTAAGAACGGCAGTGGTTCGCTTAAGAACCGGGGCAGGAAAGGTTGTAGAATGGGGCGAAAACTCACTTCACCGCTGTCTCGCTTAGCGACGGGAATTTGGGGGGTCAATGCTGGTCGTATGTCGAGGACGAATGCTTAGACCCACAGCCCAAATGAAGAATTTGCCAATCAAGGAACGACCAACTCCGACATAAACGCTCCAGTCAATACTGACAGGGCAGACAATTGGTGTCTAACCAGAGAACAAATTCCCCACACACTCCCTTTAGCACTGAAGATGTTACGTAGCTGGGTCATGAAACGTCTGCAAGAAAAGAACCAAGCTCAGAGAGCACTAAGGATCCCACATCATTCTTCTTCTTCCTCTTCCTCCCCCTCCTCCTCCTCTTCTTCTTTCTCCTTCTTCTTCCTCCTCCTCCTCCTTCTTTCTCCTTCCTCCTCCTCCTCCTCCTCTTCTTCTTTCTCCTTCTTCTTCCTCCTCCTTTTCTTCTTTCTCCTTCTTCTTCCTCCTCCTCCTCCTTCTTTCTCCTTCCTCCTCCTCCTCCTCCTCTTCTTCTTTCTCCTTCTTCTTCCTCCTCCTTTTCTTCTTTCTCCTTCTTCTTCCTCCTCCTCTTCTTCTTCCTTCTTCCTCCTCCTCCTCTTCTCCTCCTCCTCCTCTTCTTCTTCCTCCTCCTCCTCCTCCTCTTCCTCCTCTTCTTCTTCCTCTTCCTCCTCCTCTTCTTCCTCTTCCTCCTCTTCTTCTTCCTCCTCCTCCTCCTCTTCCTCCTCCTCCTCCTCTTCTTCCTCCTCCTCCTCTTCCTCCTCTTCTTTCTCTTCCTCCTCCTCTTCCTCCTCTTCTTCCTCTTCTTCTTCCTTCTCCTCCTCTTCCTCCTCCTCCTTCCTCCTCCTCCTCCTCCTCCTCTTCTTCTTCTTCGTCCTCCTCCTCCTCTTCCAATCCTCCCTTCCTTCTAGCACTGATGATGTTACTTAATTGGGTCGTGAAACGGTACAAGAAAACAACCCAGCTCAGAGAGCACCAAGGACCCCATAATCATCCTCTTCCCCTCCCTCCTCCTCCTCCTCTTCCACCAACCCCACTCCTTTCTAGCACTGATGATGTTACCTAACGGGGTCCTGAAACGCCTGCAAGAAGACCCCCAAATTCATCCCTACGCTATAAATATCCTACCTTCTTTGAGCACACTCTGTAATGAATGGAATTGATTTTCTGAACGCCGCCTTCAAGCGGTTGGTTTTCTCCACCCCAGGAGCCGGAAAGCCTCCTCTTAAGTAAGGGGTCAGTTCCTCCTGGGGGCTGGTTTTTTCCCTGGGAAAATAAAAGAACAGAAACCCAAAGCCAAACCACCTCCAAAATCACCTTCAAAGGGATCACGAGAGGGACTAGTTCCTTTTTCTTTTTTTTTTCAAAAGCCTTCCGGCTCGCTCCCTGCTATTTAAAGATCTGCTGCGCTCTTCAGGCTGGCTCCAGCCACGTGCCACGGCCCTGCTGCAGCCGCCAAGTGGCGCAGAGAAGGCACCACCAGCACCACCACGCCTCAATCTTCCAACCCCTTTTATCCCATGTTTCCCGAAGGCTGGAAAAACGAAGGCAGGGAGAGTGCGGGACTTGCTCCGAATGGAGTCCGAGAGACAGAGGCAAATTTGCAGCTGTATATCCATAAATATATTTTACATCTATTGTTGTCGTTAGTTGGGAAGTGGTGTCCGACCCATCGCAACCCCCTGGACCACGTTCCTCCAGGCCTTCCTGTCCTCTCCCATCCTCTGGAGTCCATTCAAGCTCACGCCGGCTGCTTCAGTGACTCCATCCAGCCCCCCTCCTTCTCTGCCATCCCCTTCTTCTTCTTCTTCCCTCCATCGTTCCCAGCATGAGGCTCTTCTCCAGGGAGTCCTTCTTCCTTCTCCTCAGGTGGCCAAAGTCTTTGAGTTTCCTCTTCAGGATCTGGCCTTCTAAAGAGCAGTCAGGGTGGATCTCCTCTAGGACTGACCGGTTGGATGGCCTTGAAGTCCAAGGGACTCATGATAGATAGATAGATAGATAGATAGATAGATAGATAGATAGATAGATAGATAGATAGATAGATAGATAGATAGATAGATAGATAGATAGATAGATGTCCCCTTCTTCTTCTTCTGCCCTCCATCGTTCCCAGCATGAGGCTCTTCTCCAGGGAGTCCTTCTTCCTTCTCCTCAGGTGGCCAAAGCCTTTGAGTTTCCTCTTCAGGATCTGGCCTTCTAAAGAGCAGCCAGGGTGGATCTCCTCTAGGACTGACCGGTCGGATGGCCTTGCAGTCCAAGGGGCTCAATGCAGGAGTCTTCTTCTCCAGCCCCAGAGTTCAAAGGCCTCCATTCTTTGGAGCTCAGCCTTCCTGATGGTCCAACCTCCACAGACCATCCATGGCAACATTCCTAGCGTGGAATTTTTATTCCTTGATTCTCTGTTGTCTCCAGGATCCTGTTAAGGCTGGGAAAATGTGTTGGGGCAGCAACGTATTGAATTAAAACCCAGATTGTTCTTGAAATATAGTAAAAAAAATGTGTATTTGATGTCATGCAATAACTGTGGCTATTATTGTATCAGCACCAAATTGGAAAGCTGAAAAAATCCCTAAAGACGAAAATGAAATTGCGAAAATATTAGATTATGCAGATATAATTCTAGCCGCAGTTAGGATGGAAGGAAGGAAGGAAGGGTGGATGGATGGATGGATAGATGGATGGAAGGATGGAAGGATGAAAGGAAGGAAGGAAAGATGGAAGGAAGGAAGGGTGGGTGGATGGATAGATGGATGGATGGATGGAAGCATGGAGGGATGGAAGGAAGGATGGAAGGAAGGAAGGAAAGATGGAAGGAAGGAAGGATGGAAGGAAGGAAGGAAGGAAGGAAGGAAGGGTGGATGTATGGATGGATGTATGGATGGAAGGAAGGAAGGAAGGATGGAAGGAAGAATGGATGGAAGGAAGGAAAGATGGAAGGATGGATGGATGGAAGGATGGATGGATGGAAGGAAGGAAGGAAGGAAAGTTGGAAGGAAGGAAGGATGGACGGAAGGAAGGAAGGGTGGATGGATGGATGGATGGATAGATGGATGGAAGGATGAAGGGATGAAAGGAAGGAAGGAAAGATGGAAGAAAAGAGGGAAGGAAGGAAGGGTGGGTGGATGGATAGATGGATGGATGGATGGAAGCATGGAGGGATGGAAGGATGGAAGGAAGGAAGGAAAGATGGAAGGAAGGAAGGAAGGATGGAAGGAAGGAAGGGTGGGTGGATGGATGGATAGATGTATGGATGGAAGGAAGGATGGAAGGAAGAATGGATGGAAGGAAGGAAAGATGGAAGGAAGGAAAGATGGAAGGAAGGAAGGAAGGGTGCATTGATAGAAGGAAAGATGGATGGAAGGAAGCTAGCTTAAACCTGTGGCTGCCTTCAGGATAATTCACACCCAGGGGGAGACGCCCAATTCCCCCCAGTAGGAAGTCCACAACTCTCGGATTTCCTTTTCTTTCACTTAATCCTCCACCCAAAACTTCCTTTGCTTCCTCCAGATAAACAGTCCAACTCCCAAAATAGCCCTTAGTCAGAGGAAGGTAAACAGAGACCGTGATGGAGAAAAACCACAGTTTATTTGCAAGGAAATATCAGATGGTTGAGGGTGGCAGGTAACCGGACTCTCTTGTCCTTCTCCCATCCCTCCAGGCGCTGCCGGAAGATTGACCTCTCTACTCTGTCGATTGCTGGGAAGTTGTGGACGTAAAATGAGACGGCAGCCGGATTTCTGCTGGGCGGTCAGTCTCCTAACCGTAAGCATCCTCTTTCCTTCTGCAGGGGTCTGCCTAGCAGGGGCTGGGGATGATGGGTGTCGAGGTCTGCCTGCCTTTGAGAGGAGATTGGGCGGCCATTGGGCTGCAGTGGTGTTGGGTCTCCTGCCTGAGCAGCGGGTTGGACTAGATGACCTCCAAGGCCCCTTCCGACGCTGTTTATTCTCATAACAGATAACAGATGAAGAGAGTTGGAAGGGACCTTGCAGGTCATCTAGTCCGACCCCTTGCTCAGGCAGGAGACCCTACATCTGCCTCTACCAAGGGAGGAAGGAAGGAAGGAAGGAAGGAAGGAAGGAAGGAAGGAAGGAAGGAAGGAAGGAAGGAAGGAAGGAAGGAAGGAGTAACAGATTAACAGAGTTGGAAGGGACCTTGCAGGTCATCAAGTCCAACCCCCTGCTCAGGCAGGAGACCCTACATCTGCCTCTACCAAGGGAGGAAGGAAGAAAGGAAGGAAGGAAGGAAGGAAGGAAGGAAAGAAGAGAGGAAGGAAGGAAGGAAGGAAGGAAAGAAGGGAGGAAGGGAGGAAAGAAGGGAGGAAGGAAGGAAGGAAGGAGTAAAAGATTAACAAGAGTTGGAAGGGACCTTGCAGGTCATCTAGTCCAACCCCCTGCCCAAGCAGGAGACCCTCCATCTGCCTCTACCAAGGAAGGAAGGAAGGAAGGAAGGAAGGAAGGAAGGAAGGAAGGAAGGAAGGAAGGAAGGAAGGAAGGAAGGAAGGAAGGAGTAAAAGATTAACAAGAGTTGGAAGGGACCTTGCAGGTCATCTAGTCCAACCCCCTGCCCAAGCAGGAGACCCTCCATCTGCCTCTACCAAGGAAGGAAGGAAGGAAGGAAGGAAGGAAGGAAGGAAGGAAGGAAGGAAGGAAGGAAGGAAGGAAGGAAGGAGTAACAGATGAACAGAGTTGGAAGGGACCTTGGAGGTCATCTAGTCCATCCCCCTGCCTAGGCAGGAAGCCCTATACCATTTGAGCCCTATATGCTACCCCTGTAAGAGGGTATTGGGGGGTGGGGGGGCTCTTGGATGAAGCTTTATCCTACAGGGGGGATTTTTTTCAAAACGTGGCCCCTTTAAGGGGTGTGTGTGTAGACTTCCACTCCCAGGCTGGCCAGGGAATTCTGGGAGTGGAAGTCCATCCCTCCGAAAGCAGAGCCCCATGGGTTGGGTTGCAGCCTGTGACGGGGTTGGGGGGGGGGTCGTCTGA
This sequence comes from Rhabdophis nuchalis, assembly GCA_039707465.1. NCBI lineage: Eukaryota > Metazoa > Chordata > Lepidosauria > Squamata > Natricidae > Rhabdophis > Rhabdophis nuchalis. The sequence goes on from CM077649.1 coordinate 65,369,056, forward strand.
ATCAAAGCGGAGTGAATTGGGGGGAGGATTCAGCCTCTGGCATGGGCCACATTTACTCTTTCTGCCTAGTGGGATCTTTCCAAATTCCTTCTTTCCTCCCTCCCTCCCTCCCTCCCTCCCTCCTGCCTTCCCTCCTTTTCTTCTCCTTTTCTTCTTTCTTTCTTTCTCTTTCTTTCTTCCTTATGTTTTCCTTTTCTCTTTCCCTCCTTCCTTCCTTCTTTTCGCTCCTCCCTTTCTTCCTCTTTTCTTTCCTTCCTTCCTCCCTCTCGCCTGCTGTCCCTCCTTATTTTCTTCTCCTTTTCTTCTTTCTTTCCTTCTTTTTTCTTCCTTTTTCCCTTTTCTCTTTCCCCCCTTCCTTCCTTTCTCTTTTCTCTCCTTCCTTCCTCTTTTCTTTCCTTCCTTCCTTCTTTCCTTTCTCCCTCCCTCCTGCCTGTCTGCCTTCCCTCCTTACTTTCTTCTCCTTTTCTCCTTTTCTTCTTTCTTTCTTTCTTTCTTTCTTTCTTTCTTTCTTTCTTTCTCTTTCTTCCTTATTTTTTCCTTTTCTCTTTCCCTCCTTCCTTCCTTCTTTCCTCTTTTCTCTCCTTCCTTCCTTTTCTCTCCTTCCTTCCTTTCTCCCTCCCTCCCTCCTGCCTCCCTCCCTCCCTTATTTTCTTCTCCTTTTCTCCTTCCTTCCTTCCTTCCTTATTTTCTTCCTGTCTCTTTCCCTCCTTCCTTCCTCTTTCCTCTCCTTCCTTCCTTTCTCCCTCCCTCCTGCCTGTCTGCCTTCCCTCCTTATTTCCGTCTTCTTTTCTTCTTTCTTTCTTTCTTTCTTTCTTTCTTTCTTTCTTTCTTTCTTTCTTTCTTTCTTTCTTTCTTTCTTCCCTCCCTCTTATTTTCCCCTTTTCTTCTTTCCTTCCTTGCTTCTTCCTTCTCTATTTTGTCCTTTTCTTCTTTCTTTCTTTCTTTCATTCATTCCTCCTTCCCTCACTGCTTTGTCCTTCCTTCCTTCCTTCCTTCCTTCCTTCCTTCCTATTTTATTTTTTCTATATTTCTTTCCTCCCTCCCTCTTTCTTTTCTCCCTCCCTCCCTCCCTCCCTCCCTATTTTCTTCCCCCTTTCTTTGTCTTTCATTCATTCCTCCCTCCCTATCTTGTCCTTCCTTCTCCCATCCCTTTTGCCCTGAAGATGCCCAGACAGCTCACAGGGCCTCAGAGAGTTTCTGCTGACTGGGGCGGATGGCAAATCATGAATCGCCCCTCCTGAAAGATGGAAACACAAAGAGGCTTGGAATTTCAGCTCTGTCAACACTCAGCCCAAAATTACAGTGTGGAGGCTTATCAAAGTAAACTTTCCCGTCTTATGACTCAGTTAAAAACACAACTCCTAAAATCCCAGAGCAGAAGACGTCTCCAAAGGTGGCCACTTGGGGACTCGTGGCCTTCAATTCCCAGAATTCCTCCTCCAGCCTGGAAGTCTGAAAAAACATGATATGAAAGAAAAATCCCTCCCTTTTTTCAATGCTGTTGTAACTTTGAATAGTCACTAAACGAACGCTGGACCTGTACCACCATCAACCTAGAACTAAGGTGGAATTTCCTGACGGTGAGAACAATGAATCCGTGGAACAGAAGTTGACTCCGGAAGTGGTGAATGCCCCAACACTGGAAGTCTTCAAGAAGATGTTGGATAGCCATTTGTCTGAAACGGAATAGGGCTTCCTGCCTAGGCAGGGGGCTGGACTAGAAGACCTCCAAGGTCCCTTCCAATTCTGCTATTGTATTGTGTTGAGAGAAGATGAGAAGAGAAAAGAGAAGGGAGAATAGAAGGGAAGAGAGGAGAAGAGAGAAGAGAATAGAAGAAAGAAGGGAATAGAGAATAGAGAAGAGGAGAGGAGAGAAGAGAATAAAGAGAAGAGAAGAGAAGAGGACGGGAAGTCTTTCAGAAAATGTTGGATAGCCATTTGTCTGAAACGGTATAGGGCTTCCTGCGTAGGCAGGGGGTTGGACTAGAGGACCTCCAAGGTCCCTTCCAACTCTGCTATTGTATTGTGTCAAGAGAAGATGAGAAGAGAGAAGAGAAGAGAAGGGAGAATAGAAGGGAAGAGAGGAGAAGAGAGAAGAGAATAGAAGAAAGAAGGGAATAGAGAATAGAGAAGAGGAGAGAATAAAGAGAAGAGAAGAGGACTGCAAGTCTTTCAGAAGATGCTGGAGAGCCATTTGTCTGAAATGGTATAGGGTTTCCTGCCTAGGCAGGGGGTTGGACTAGAAGACCTCCGAGGTCCCTTCCAACTCTGCTATTGTATTGTGTTGAGAGAAGAGAGAAGAGAAGAAAGAAGGGAAGGGAAGCGAATAAAGAAAAGAGAAGAGAAGAGAACGTTGCTGGATGTTGGATAGCCATTTGTCTGAACCAGTATAGGGCTTCTGTTCTATCTCAGAGTTGGATTTTGATTCCTGCTCCAAATTGCTTCAATTCTGATTAAATTCCAGCATTTTCCCTAAATTTACCCTTCACTGCAGGAGTCTCTGAATCACAGTCTTTCCTAGTGTGGCACGTTTGCCTACGTTGACAAGATCTGAGTCAACGGCAGTGGAAAATTACACGGCATCCTCTAAGAACACAGGCTGCTAACTGGGCCTCTCACTTCAGTGCCATAGATGCCAGCCGTGGGCAGCAGCTGCCCAAAAAGCCAACCCAGTTCTAGGCTGCATCAACAGAGGGAGAGAATCTGCATCTGGTTTTGGTTCTCCTGCTTGAGCCGCGGGTTGGACTAGACTAGAGGACCTCCGAGGTCCCCTTCCAACTCTGCGATCCTGTGATTTGAAGCTGATGGTGAGAAAAACTGGCCTTATTTGCCATTATTTAGAGCAGGGTTCTCCAACCTTTGCAACTTTAAGTCTGAAGGACTTCAGCTCCCAGAATTCTCCAGCCAGCTTTTTAAAGCAGGAGTCTCCAACCTTTGCAACTTTAAGTCCGAAGGACTTCAGCTCCCCGACTTCTCCAGCCAGCTTTTTAAAGCAGGGGTCCCCAACCTTTGCAACTTTAAGTCCGAAGGACTTCAGCTCCCAGACTTCTCCAGCCAGCTTTTTAAAGCAGGGGTCTCCAACCTTTGCAACTTTAAGTCTGAAGGACTTCAGCTCCCAGACTTCTCCAGCCAGCTTTTTAAAGCAGGGGTCTCCAACCTTTGCAACTTTAAGTCTGAAGGACTTCAGCTCCCAGACTTCTCAGGCCAGCTTTTTAAAGCAGGAGTCTCCAACCTTTGCAACTTTAAGTCTGAAGGACTTCAGCTCCCAGAATTCTCCAGCCAGCTTTTTAAAGCAGGGGTCCCCAACCTTTGCAACTTTAAGTCTGAAGGACTTCAGCTCCCAGACTTCTCCAGCCAGCTTTTTAAAGCAGGGGTCTCCAACCTTTGCAACTTTAACTCTGAAGGACTTCAGCTCCCAGACTTCTCCAGCCAGCTTTTTAAAGCAGGGGTCTCCAACCTTTGCAACTTTAACTCTGAAGGACCTCAGCTCCCAGACTTCTCCAGCCAGCAAAGTCCTTCAGACTTAAAATTGCAAAGTTTGCCCACTCCTGGCCCAGGTCATAACACTGGATCACAAGACTCCGAGACTTAAAGTTGCAAAGGTTGGAGACCCCTGATTTAGAGAACAGCCTGAATGGCAAAGTTCATTCTTCCCCATCTAAACGATGGCAGAGTATCAAGCTTGCAGAGCTCAGCGAGGCTCCTTGGCGGCTTGTTAGCTGGCGGAGGTTTGCCATCGATCGGGGAGTTCAATTCCCCAACGTTTCGGCTCAGGAAGATTTTGCTGGCGAGGAAATGACGGGGGGGCGGGGGGCGCTGAGATGCTTTCGCAAGCAACCGTCAGCAAGGCATTCCCCCAAGGTGCTTTTTTTAAAAAAACAGGCGCCTGGCTTTTAGTTTTTCCTTGAAGGCGTTTCGCTTCTCCACCCAGGAGGCTTCTTCCGTTCGGGCTGAATGGTGGAGAAGGAGCGGAAGGATTCCGCCCGAACTGAAGAAGCTGCTTGGGCGGGAAGAGAAAGGTCTTCAAGGAAAAACGAAAAGCCAGTCGCCTGAAATGGTGTAAGGTCTCCTGCTTGAGTGGGGGGGGGGTGGACTAGATGACCTCCAAGGTCCCATCCCACTCTGTTCGTCTACATTCAATGGAACAGAAGTTGCCTTCTGAAGTTGTGGGAGCTTCATCCCTGGAGGCTTTCAAGAAGAGACTGGACTGCCCTCTGTCAGAAAGGGTGTAGGGTCTCCTGCTTGGGCAGGGGGTTGGACTAGATGACCTCAAAGGTCCCTTCCCACTCTGTTCATCTATATTCAATGGCACAGAAGTTGCCTTCGGAAGTTATGGGAGCTTCATCCCTGGAGGCTTTCCAGGAGAGACTGGACTGCCCTCTGTCAGAAATGGTGCAGGGTCTCCTGCTTGGCATGGGGTTGGACTAGATGACCTCCAAGTTCCCTTCTCACTCTGCTCATCTATATTCAATGGAACAGAAGTTGCTTTTGGAAGTTATGGGAGCTTCATCCCTGGAGGCCTTCAAGGAGAGACTGCCCTCTGTCAGAAATGGTGCAGGGTCTCCTGCTTGGGCAGGGGGTTGGACTAGATGACCTCCAAGGTCCCTTCTCACTCTGTTCATCTACATTCAATGGAACAGAAGTTGCCTTCAGAGGTTGTGGGAGCTCCATCCCTGGAGGCTTTCAAGGAGAGACTGGACTGCCCTCTGTCAGAAAGGGTGGAGGGTCTCCTGCTTGGGCAGGGGGTTGGACTAGATGACCTCTGTTAATCCGTTGAAGTTCAGTGGCAACCCATGGGACTGCATTCACAGAACACCCTAAACTTTCCTCGCGTGAAATCTTGGAGTTGGGAGGTTTGAGGTTTCTTGGGCTGTTGAAATCCCAAAGTGCCATTGTATATTTATCGGGAAAAGATGTTGGGGAAAATGTGTTAATTCAATACTCAGGCAAAGGGAGGGAGGGAAAAGATGGAGGAAGAATGGAGGAAAGGGAAAGAAAAGAGGGAGGGAGAGTTGGCAGAAGGAAGGAGAAGGATGGGAGGGAAGGAAGTATGGATGGGCAGAAGGAGGGAGAGGAAGGGAGGAGGGAGGGAAGGAAGGAAAGGAAGAAAAGAGGGAGGGAGGGATGGAAAGAAGGAGGGAGAGGCAGAGAGGGAAGGGAGGAAGGGAAAGAAGAGGGAGAACAGGAAGGAGAGAGGAAAGGGGAGGGAGAGATGGACAGAAGAAAGGAGAGGGAGGGAGGGAAGAAAGGAAGAAAAGAGGGAAGGAGGTATGGATGGACAGAAGGAGTCAGAGGAAGGGAGGAGGGAGGGAAGGAAAGGAAGAAAAGAGGGAGGGAGGGAGGGAAGGAAGGAGAGAGGGGAAGAAAAGAGGGAGGGATAGACAAGGAGGGAGAGGAAGGGAGGAGGGAGGGATGGAAGGAAAGGAAGGAAAGATTGAGGGAGGGATGGAAAGAAGGAGAGGGAGGGAGGGAGGGAAGAAAGGAAGAAAAGAGGGAAGGAGGTATGGATGGACAGAAGGAGTGAGAGGAAGGGAGGAGGGAAGGAAGGAAAGGAAGAAAAGAGGGAGGGAAGGAAGGAAGGAGGGGAGGAAAGGGGAAGAGAAGAGGGAAGGGCAGGGACAAGAAGGAGTTTCATCAACTCCATCAAATCCAGCAACCCTTTGCAAGTGTCAAGGAAGCACAGAGACCCAGAAGGGCGGGGGGAGAGGCCCTCAGAGGTCTTCTAGTCCAGCCCCATGCCCGAAGCAGGAGAAGACCTGGCGCCATCTTCCTTTCCGGAGTCCTTCGCTTCTGCTTCAGGAAGAAAAACCAGGACTTTGGAGGGAATTGCCGGGGGGGGGCCTTCTCTCCCTCCCTCCTCATCCTTTGCCCCCCTGCTCTGCTCTGCCCTCTGCAGGCCCTGTGTTGCCACCCGGGGTGGGCCCAGGCGTGTGGGGCCCGGGCGTATCGGGGTGAGGACGGGCGCTGCGTCCCCTGCGAAGTCTGTCCGGCCGGAGAAGAGCCCGACCGGGTGAGTGAAGGGCCCCTGCGGAGGGTCTCCCTTCCCCAGGGGGTTTCTCGGGGGCTCAAGTGGGGCTCCTCCTCCGGGGCCCCTTGAGGCTTGGTGGATTCCGGGGCCCAGAATTCAGGCAGGCTGGGGACTTCTGGGAGTTGCTTCAATACCCAGATGAAGGGGGGAGGGAAGGGGAGAGGAGGGGAGGGAAGAAAGGAAGGAGGGAAGGAAGGAAAGAAAGAAAGAAATAAAGGGGAGGGAAGGGGAGGAGGGAGGGAGGGAGGGAGGGAAGAGAGGAAGAAAAGAGGGAAGAAAGGGAGGGAGGGAGGGAGGGAGGGAGGGAAGGGAGGGAGGGAAGAGAGGAAGAAAGGAAGGGGGAGGGAGGAAGGGAAGGAAGGAAAGAGGGAAGAAAGGAAGGGGGAGGAAGGAAAGAAAGGAAGGGAGAAAGAAAGTGAAGGGAGGGAGGGAAGAGAGGAAGTGAAGAAAGGAAGGGGAGGGAGGGAGGGAGGGGGAGTGAGAGAGGGAGGAAAGGAAGGAAGGAAGGAAAGAGGGAGGGAGGGAGGGAAGGCAGGGAGGGACGGAAGAGAGCAAGGGAAGAAAGGAAGGGGAGGAAGGAAGGAAGGAAGGAAGAGGGAGGGAAGAGAGGAAGGAAGAGAGGAAGGGAAGAAAGAAAGGGAGAGGGAGAGAGGAAGGGAAGGGAGGAAGGAAGGAAAAGTGGGGAAGGAATAACAAAATAGTGAAGGAGGAATAAATGAAAGAAAGAAAAAAGAAAAGGAGAAAACGGAAGGAAAGTTATTCATGACAGGGCTACCATCATTGTTGGTTTGGAGAGGGAGGATATTTGCTCTGTGTAGTAATGAACCTGGTCTCTGAACACTGAAAGGGCCAGCCGCTTGTATAGAAACAGAGAACAAACCCCTCTTCCTCCTAACACTGATGATGTTACCTAGCTGGGTCATGAAACGTCTGCAAGAAAACAACACAGCTCAGAGAGCATCAAGGACCCCCCCCCAGTCCTCCTCCTCCTCCTCTTCCTCCTCGTCCTCCTCCCTGCAAACCCCACTCCCTCCTAGCACTGATGAAGTTCCCTAGTTGGGTCTGGAAACGTCTGCATGGAATCAACCCAGCTCAGAGACCCCCACGGATGCCGCGGTGCTGAAGCCCAACTCCTGAGAAGGTTTGGGGGCCTCCTTCTCCCAGGAGGAGGGCTACCGTTCCTTCTTAAGCAATCCTTTTGTTTCATATCCCCCCCCCCCCAAATCTAGAAATGCGGTTATGGCTCCGGATTAGGAACGGCCTGCAGACCCTGTGCGGCTGGCTTCTTCTCTTCTGCGCCCGGCCTGGACTTCTGCTCCTCGCACACTTCCTGTGAGGCCAAGAAGAGGCTCCATATCCACGGCGGAACGGCCACAGCGGACACCTGGTGTGGCGCCTGCTTCCCTGGGTAAGGCTCAGGGGTGGGTTTCTGCAGGTTCGCACCTACTCGCGAGAGCCGGTTGGTGAAATTTAGAGGAACCGGTGAGAGGGGGTTCCACCGGCGTACCTGGAAGTAAATCTGGCCCGCCGCTGCCAGTGAAAGGAAAGGAAGGAAAAAAGGAAGGAAGAAAGGAAAGAAGAAAGAAAGAAAGAAAGAAAGAAAGAAAGAAAGAAAGAAAGAAAGAAAGAAAGAAAGAAAGAAAGAAAGAAAGAAAGAATTTATCATCACAATTGAGTCCAAAATTTTGGTTGCTAAGCAAGAGCGTTGTTAAATGAGTTTCACCACATTTTAAAAGGTGGCCACTCCCACCTGTCACATGACTGCCAAGCCACGCCCACAAAATAGGCCACACCTACAGAGTAGGTTCTAAAAAATTTGAAACCCACCCCTGGAAGGCTTCACCCGTACTTCTCCATTCGGATTCCCTTGGCAGGGGCATCTTCCCCTCTCCCCAAACAGCCCATTTCCCTTTGAGAAATGGAGGAGGGGGGTGTAGAACCAGCACACGCCCGGTCGGGGATGTAGATCTTCACCAAGGCAACCCCTGGGCAGATGTTCCCGCTCTGTGGATTTTGATTTTGTGCAGCGTGGCGCATGGGTATTCAACCGTGGCGGCGTTAGGATCCTGTGGGCTTCAACTCCCAGAATTCCCCAGGAGCAGGGCTGGTTGGGGGATGCTGGGAGTTGAAGTCCGCCAGGCTTCAAAGTTGCCGAGGTTCCAGGCCTCTGGTTGAGAGAATTCCTTCTCCCGATGGGCTCCAGTCTTGAACGTTGAATCCAAAACCCTGGGAAAGGGAAGCAGCCTGGGAAAGATTAGATAAATACTAGAGAGAACTGTATGTTGTCCAATCAAGTCTTATCCGTAACATACATGCAAAATACATGACTTGGTTGTTGTTGAACTTGGCTGTGGTTGAGCCTGGCTATTGTTGAGCCTAGCTGTAGTTGAGCTTGATTGTAGTTGAGCTTGATTGTAGTTGAGCTTGGCTGTGGTTGAGCTTGGCTGTGGTTGAGCTTGGCTATTGTTGAGCTTGGCTGTGGTTGAGCTTGATTGTAGTTGAGCTTGGCTGTGGTTGAGCTTGGCTATTGTTGAGCTTGGCTGTGGTTGAGCTTGGCTGTGGTTGAGCTTGGCTGTGGTTGAGCTTGGCTGTGGTTGAGCTTGGCTGTGGTTGAGCTTGGCTGTTGTTGAGCTTCATTGTGGTTGACCTGGCTATTGTTGAGCCTAGCTGTGGTTGAGCTTGACTATTGTTGAGCTTGGCTGTGGTTGAGCTTGGCTGTGGTTGAGCTTGGCTGTGGTTGAGCTTGCTATTGTTGAGCTTGGCTATTGTTGAGCTTGGCTGTGGTTGAGCTTGGCTGTGGTTGAGCTTGGCGGTGGTTGAGCTTGGTGGTGGTTGAGCTTGGCTATTGTTGAGCTTGGCTGTGGTTGAGCTTGATTGTAGTTGAGCTTGGCTGTGGTTGAGCTTGGCTATTGTTGAGCTTGGCTGTGGTTGAGCTTGGCTGTGGTTGAGCTTGGCTGTGGTTGAGCTTGGCTATTGTTGAGCTTGGCTGTGGTTGAGCTTGATTGTAGCTGAGCTTGGCTGTGGTTAAGCTTGGCTGTGGTTGAGCTTGGCTATTGTTGAGCTTGGCTGTGGTTGAGCTTGGCTGTGGTTGAGCTTGGCTGTGGTTGAGCTTGGCTATTGTTGAGCTTGGCTGTGGTTGAGCTTGGCTATTGTTGAGCTTGGCTGTGGTTGAGCTTGATTGTAGCTGAGCTTGGCTGTGGTTAAGCTTGGCTGTGGTTGAGCTTGATTGTAGTTGAGCTTGGCTGTGGTTGAGCTTGGCTGTTGTTGAGCATCATTGTGGTTGAGCCTGGCTATTGTTGAGCCTAGCTGTGGTTGAGCTTGGCTATTGTTGAGCTTGGCTGTGGTTGAGCTTGGCTGTGGTTGAGCTTGGCTGTGGTTGAGCTTGCTATTGTTGAGCTTGGCTGTGGTTGAGCTTGGCTGTTGTTGAGCTTGGCTGTGGTTGAGCTTGGTGGTGGTTGAGCTTGGCTATTGTTGAGCTTGGCTGTGGTTGAGCTTGGCTATTGTTGAGCTTGGCTGTGGTTGAGCTTGGCTGTGGTTGAGCTTGGCTATTGTTGAGCTTGGCTGTGGTTGAGCTTGATTGTAGTTGAGCTTGGCTGTGGTTGAGCTTGGCTATTGTTGAGCTTGGCTGTGGTTGAGCTTGGCTGTGGTTGAGCTTGGCTGTGGTTGAGCTTGGCTGTGGTTGAGCTTGGCTGTGGTTGAGCTTGGCTGTTGTTGAGCTTCATTGTGGTTGACCTGGCTATTGTTGAGCCTAGCTGTGGTTGAGCTTGACTATTGTTGAGCTTGGCTGTGGTTGAGCTTGGCTGTGGTTGAGCTTGGCTGTGGTTGAGCTTGCTATTGTTGAGCTTGGCTATTGTTGAGCTTGGCTGTGGTTGAGCTTGGCTGTGGTTGAGCTTGGCTATTGTTGAGCTTGGCTGTGGTTGAGCTTGGCTGTGGTTGAGCTTGCTATTGTTGAGCTTGGCTATTGTTGAGCTTGGCTGTGGTTGAGCTTGGTGGTGGTTGAGCTTGGCTATTGTTGAGCTTGGCTGTGGTTGAGCTTGATTGTAGTTGAGCTTGGCTGTGGTTGAGCTTGGCTATTGTTGAGCTTGGCTGTGGTTGAGCTTGGCTGTGGTTGAGCTTGGCTGTGGTTGAGCTTGGCTATTGTTGAGCTTGGCTGTGGTTGAGCTTGATTGTAGCTGAGCTTGGCTGTGGTTAAGCTTGGCTGTGGTTGAGCTTGGCTATTGTTGAGCTTGGCTGTGGTTGAGCTTGGCTGTGGTTGAGCTTGGCTGTGGTTGAGCTTGGCTATTGTTGAGCTTGGCTGTGGTTGAGCTTGGCTATTGTTGAGCTTGGCTGTGGTTGAGCTTGATTGTAGCTGAGCTTGGCTGTGGTTAAGCTTGGCTGTGGTTGAGCTTGATTGTAGTTGAGCTTGGCTGTGGTTGAGCTTGGCTGTTGTTGAGCATCATTGTGGTTGAGCCTGGCTATTGTTGAGCCTAGCTGTGGTTGAGCTTGGCTATTGTTGAGCTTGGCTGTGGTTGAGCTTGGCTGTGGTTGAGCTTGGCTGTGGTTGAGCTTGCTATTGTTGAGCTTGGCTGTGGTTGAGCTTGGCTGTTGTTGAGCTTGGCTGTGGTTGAGCTTGGTGGTGGTTGAGCTTGGCTATTGTTGAGCTTGGCTGTGGTTGAGCTTGGCTATTGTTGAGCTTGGCTGTGGTTGAGCTTGATTGTAGTTGAGCTTGGCTGTGGTTGACCTAGATTGTTCTTGAGCTTGGTTGTTCTTGAGCTTGGTTGTTCTTGAGCTTGGTTGTTCTTGAGCTTGGCTGTGGTTGAGCTTGATTGTGGTTGAGCTTGATTGGGGTGAAACACGATTGTGCTTGTTGTGATTGAGCTTCTTTGTGGTTGAGCTTGGTTGGGCTTAACCTTGCTTATATTTTAAGTACCATTAGTTATTTGTTGTGGTATATGTAAGTGTCTGAATCAATCAAGTTGGTTTTATGTATAGTGTATAATATGTTGTGTGAATGCAGAAAAGTGACTTAATTCAGTAACCAAATTATAGACATTGTGCTGAGCATATTTTGAGAATCTCAGACATGGATTTTCCCAGGCCTAACCGACAAAATGACACATTTTACCTGGCAACTATTTCCAAGCAAAATTTGTCTTCTTAGATAGAGGTTAACTCTTTCCTAAAATTCAATTTCACCAAATATAAGTAGTCCTTGTTTAACGACCACAATTGAGCTCAAAATATCGATTGCTAAGCCAGACAGTTTTAAAGAGAGTTTTGCCTTATTTTACAACCTTTCTTGCCACAGTTGTTAAGAGAACCGCTGCCGTGATTAAGTTAGTAACACCGTTGTTAAGTGAATCGGCCTTGCCCATTGATTTTGCTTCCCAGAAAGTCGCAAAAGGGGAGCATATATAACCTTGGGAGGCTTCCAGGGTCATAAATATGAGTCGGTTTCCAAGCTTCGAAATTATCATCACCCGAACACAGGAATGTTGCAACGGTCGTTAAGTGTGAAAAGTGATCATAAGTCATTTTTTCCCCCGGTGCCGGTGGTCACTAAACAAATCACTGTAAGTCGAAGACCAACTATGGGCCTGCTCCATGGCACAGAAGGACAGGAAGGTGATACAATAATACAATACAATAGCAGAGTTGGAAGGGACCTTGGAGGTCTTCTAATCTAACCCCCTGCCTAGGCAGGAAGCCCTATGCTATTTCAGACAAATGTCTATCCAACATCTTCTTAAAGACTTGCAGTGTTGGGGCATCCACAACTTCTGGAAGCAACTTCTGTTCCACTGATTCATTGTTCTCACTGTCAGGAAATTTCTCCTCAATTCTAAGCTGCTTCTCTCCTTAATTAGTTTCCACCCATTGCTTCTTGTTCTGCCCTCAGGTGCCTTGGAGAATAGCTTGACTCCCTCTTCTTTGGGGCAACCCCTGAGATATCGGAAGATGCTATCATGTCTCCCCTGGTCCTTTTTTTCATTAAACTAGACATACCCAGTTCCTGCAACCGTTCTTCCTATGTTTTATCCTCCAGTCCCCTCATCCTCTTGGTTGCTCTTCTCTGCACTCTTTCCAGAGTCTCCGCATCTTTTCTACATGGTGGCGATCAAAACTGGATGCAAATATTCCAAGTGTGGCCTTCCCAAGGGATTACAAAAGTGGTATTAACCCTTCAGGTGATCCTGATTCTCTCCCTCTGTTGATGCAGCCTAGAACTGGGTTGGCTTTTTGGGCAGCTGCTGCCCACGGCTGGCTCCTATCTAAATGGTTGTCCACTAGGACTCCAAGATCCCTCTCCCAGTTGCTACTATTGAGCAAGGTACCACCTATACTGTCCCTGTGCATTTCATTTTTCTTGCCTAAATGTAGAACCTAAATGTAGGACCCTGATGGCCAGCATCTTGGCCAAATCATTGAAAAAGTCGCAAGGTTGTGCAGGAGATTGAAAAGCCGGATCTGATGATCCCTGGCTAAACAAGGGAACGGCAAAAATAGTGGCCCATTATTTCAGATTTTGGGGTTTACGAGAACGGTTCGCGGTGTGTGTTTTCTAATGGATTTGGGGAAAAGAACAATCAAATCAAAAATCGAAGTTTTTCTCAAGTTACAAAATATAAAATCCAAAACAGGGATTACGAAGATAGCAAGGCCATTGAGGATAATTTCATTAAGAACCATCCTGTATCGTATTTTCAGATTTTATTTCACTGTTCGGAGCTGGAGGAAAGGTGCTTGCGGGTCCAAAAATACAGATAGTCCTTGACTTATGACCACATTTTGAGCCCAAAACTTCCGTTGCTAAACCGGACGATGGTTAAACCCGTTTTACCCCATTTTACGATCCTTCTTTCCCACCGTTGTTAAGTGAATTGCTGCCGTGCCTCAATTTATGGCTGTCATCACTTACGACTGAAATGAAGACTCCCTGAATAGAGATTAATACAGGTAGTCCTCAGTTTACGACCACAAGTGAGCCCAAAACGTACGTTGCTGAATGAGGAAACGGGTGACGTGAATTTCGCCCCGTTTGCGTGACTTTTCTCACCACGGTTGTTAAGTGAATCACTGCAGTTTTTAAAGTTGTTAAGTGAATCTTGTTTCCTCCTTGATTTTGCTTGTCGGAAGGTCGCAAAAGGAGATGACGTGACACCCTCCCCCCCCCCGTCCCCAGGACACTGCGACCGTCATAATTATGAGCCAGTTGCCAAATACCCTAAAGTAAATCATATGACCATGCCCACGGGGATACTGCAATGGTCTTAAGTGTGAAAAACGGCCATCGGTCACCTTTTTCAGGACCGTTGCAACTTTGGTCACTAAATGAACAGTTGTAAGTCGAGGACTACCTGGAACAGAAAACTCTCATAGTGCTGGAGATTAAAATAGTACAGAGATTCTTAAACATCTCGGCGTGCACCGAATTTTGGGCTCAGGGATCTCCTTTTTGGTGGGCTGAGCGTGTCAGGATCCACCGTTTCTCACACCTGTCTCAGTCATGCGTGCACACACATGTGCTTTTGAATTTTATTTTATTTTTAGCCACCCACTGCAGGTGGGTGGAAGAGGCTGACTGCCAGCATCGGCGAGACAAATTCATGCCCGTTCCTGCAAAGCACTTAATTCTGATTTTTCTTCTTCTTCTGATCTGTGTGGCCCCCCACTCACCAAATCACTCCGCGGCACCACAACCAGATTCCTCGCATTCTTGCAGCCAACAGAAATCAGGAAATCTACTTCCTGCTGGCCAGCGGCCTCGACTTACCACCATTTGTTCAGTGACCGAATGTACGACGAGACTGAAAAAAGTGTACTTCAATGCTGGCGGCTTGCAGATGCGTGGACTTCAACTCCCAGAATTCCCCAGCCAGAATTCTGAGAGTTGAAATCCACGGATCTGCAAGCTGCCATAATTGGGAGGGGGAAACACTGCCCTGGCTGTGGTTGAGCTTGGCTGCGGTTGAGCTTGGCTGTGGTTGAGCTTGATTGTGGTTGAGCTTGGCTATTGTTGAGCTTGATTGTGGTTGAACTTGGCTATTGTTGAGCTTGATTGTGGTTGAGCTTGGCTATTGTTGAGCTTGATTGTGGTTGGGCTTGGCTATTGTTGAGCTTGATTGTGGTTGAGCTTGGCTGTTGTTGAGCTTGATTGTGGTTGAGCTTGATTGTGGTTGAGCTTGGCTTTTGAGGAGCTTGGCTATTGTTGAGCTTGATAATGGTTGAGCTTGGCTGTTGTTGTCCTCAACCTATGACTGCAATTGAGTCTAGAAATTGCAGTCATTGTCATGCTGGATGTTAAGCGGATCTCCCTGGGACTGTCCCCAATTTGATGACCATTTGGGGGCGGGGCGGTTGTTAAGTGAATCCATTGTCTGCAGTGGGCATTTTCCCCTGTGGACCGGAAACACAATACAATCCAGTAGCAGAGTTGGAAGGGACCTTGGAGGTCATCTTGTCCAACCCCCAGCCTAGACAGGAAGCCCTACACCCTTTCAGACAAATGGCTACCCAACATCTTCTTGAAGACTTCCAGGCCTCTTCTCTTCTCTTCTCTTCTCTATTCTTTATTCTCTTCCCTTCTCTTCTCCCTTCTCTTCTCTATTCTCATCTTCTCTCAACACAATACAATAGCAGAGTTGGAAGGGACCTTGGAGGTCATCTAGTCCAACCCCCCACCTAGGCAGGAAGCCCTATACCATTTCAGACAAATGGCTATCCAACATCTTCTTAAAGACTTCCAGTGTTGGGACATTCACAACTTCTGGAGGCAACTTCTGTTCCACTGATCGATTGTTCTCACTGTCAGGAAATTTCTCCTCAGTTCTAAGTTGCTTCTCTCCTTGATTAGTTTCCACCCATTGCTTCTTGTTCTGCCCTCAGGTGCTTTGGAGAATAGCTTGACTCCCTCTTCTTTGGGGCAACCCCTGAGATATCGGAAGGAAGGAAGGTGGGAAGGAAGGAAGCAGAGAAGAAAAGGAGGGAGGGAGGAAGCAAGAAGAGAAGAAGGGAAGGAAGGAGAGAAGGAGGGAAGGAAGGAGAGGAGAGGAGGGGAGAAGGAAGGAAGGAAAGAAGGAAGGATTTCTCCTGGATTAGTTTCCACCCATTGCTTCTTGTCCTTCCCTCAGATGCCTTGGAGAATAGCTTGACTCCCTCTTCTTTGGGGCAACCCCTGAGAGATTGGAAGGCTGCTATCCTGTCTCCCCTAATCCTTCTTTCCATTAAACTAGCCATGCCCGGTTCCTGCAACCGTTCCTCGTATGTTTTAGCCTCCAGTCCCAAAGAATCCCAATGTTCAGGCAGAAACCTTGCTAGTTGTGTCCCGTGGAACAGACATGTGGGAATTGCACCATCGTTTTAGGAGCTCCGAGGGGCAAAAGGTTCAGAGACTTTGCGTGAGTCATCCCAAAACTTGGCAGAACTCCGCCCGGCCTGTGGAGCCCAAATCAGGAGGAGAGAAAGCAGATACGACCTTAGTCATGATCTCCGCTGCTGACTCCCCAGCCAAATCGGGCTGACAAATCAGAATTCCCCCTTGTGATTTCTCTTTCCTGAACTGGATCCAGGTGCAAAACTCACCTGGTCCTGACTCAGGCCCTGCCGGCAATGAGAGCTATGCGTCATTTGATGTCATCTGCCCTTCCGTCTAAGCCCAGCCCCCAGGAAGAGAGCGTTTGCAAGGCAGGGAGTCCTTGATTTACGACCACAGGAGGGGCAGGAAGCGAGGGCGTTGTTAAAGGGGTTGCGTCCAATTTTTATGAGAGAGAGGAAAAGAAAGGAAAGAAGAAAAGAGAGAGAAAGGGATATAGAGAAAGAGAGAAAGACAAAGAGAGAAAGAAGGGGAGAGAGAAAGAAGGAGAGAAAAAGAGGGGGCGGGAGAAGGAGGGAGGAAAAAGAGATGGAGGTGGGAGGGAGAGAGATGAGGATAGATAGATGATAGATAGATAGATAGATAGATAGATAGATAGATAGATAGATAGATAGATAGATAGATAGATAGATAGATAGATAGATAGATAGATAGAAAAGTGGGTAGGAAGGTGGGTGGGTGGGTGGGTAGAAAGATAGATAGATAGATAGATAGATAGATAGATAGATAGATAGATAGATAGATAGATAGATAGATAGATAGATAGATAGATAGATAGATAGATAGATAGATAGATAGATAAGTGGGTAGGTAGGTGGGTGGGTGGGTGGGTAGAAAGATAAAAAGATAGATAGATAGATAGATAGATAGATAGATAGATAGATAGATAGATAGATAGATAGATAGATAGATAGATAGATAGATAGATAGATAGATAGATAGATAGAAAAGTGGGTAGGAAGGTGGGTGGGTGGGTGGGTGGGTGGGTAGAAAGATAAAAAGATAGATAGATAGATAGATAGATAGATAGATAGATAGATAGATAGATAGATAGATAGATAGATAGATAGATAGATAGATAGATAGATAGATAGATAGATAGAAAAGTGGGTAGGAAGGTGGGTGGGTGGGTGGGTGGGTAGAAAGATAGATAGATAGATAGATAGATAGATTAGATAGATAGATAGATAGATAGATAGATAGATAGATAGATAGATAGATAGATAGATAGATAGATAGATAGATAGATAGATAGATAGATAGAAAAGTGGGTAGGAAGGTGGGTGGGTGGGTGGGTGGGTGGGTGGGTAGAAAGATAGATAGATAGATAGATAGATAGATAGATAGATAGATAGATAGATAGATAGATAGATAGATAGATAGATAGATAAGATGGAAAGATAATAGAGCTAGCTAATTATAAAGGGATGGAGGGATGATTGATATAGATAGGTAGAGAGGGAGGGAGGGAGGGAAGGAGGGAGAGACAGACAGACAGATTTATCAGTCAGCTTAGTCTGCCATTTAGACCCCTTCCCTCCCCCCAAAGGCCAGAGGGAAGAGCTTCCCTGCCCTTTTCCCAGCTGAGGAGGTCATCGAAACATCCCTCTGCTCATCCCGATGGGCGTTTTGACGTTCTCCCCTTCCTTTTCCAGCCCAAAGTTTTCCTTACCTCTCCGCCTTCTGCTCCTTGCAGGTACTACAGCCCAGATGGGGAGACGGATCCCAGGAGTAGCTGCCTCCCTTGCCTGTCTGCCCCCAGTGGGGTGCCCGGATGCCAAGGTGAGGGCAAAGCAGGGGAGGGGGCTGCCCGCCCGTTCAGGACACGGTCACTGTGTACCGTCGGAATTAGCCCTTTCCAGCACAGGTAGTCCTTGACTTATGACCAAAATGGAGCTCAACATCCCCCCTTGCTAAGCAAAACCGTCGTTAAGTGAGCTGTGCTCCCTTTTGGACCACCTTTCTTGCTGCGGCGGTTAAGCTCCCTCGCACGTCCAGGACTATCTACACGGGCAGCCCTCGACTTGCAACGGTCACTAAACGAAGCGTCGTAAGTCGAGGACTCCCTGCATTCCCCTCGCAGCCCCCCCCCAAAATGGATTGGAGGAGCCATCAGCCAGGAGGCCTACTCGCTGACCTCTCCCAACCTTTTTTCTCCAAGGCTCCAGAAAAGGGGCAGCCCGCCTGACCCGAAACGCCGAGGCCCCCCCGAGACGCGGCGAGAAGCTGGTGCTGAACGGCACCCGCGACGGGAAGCCGGACGAGAGCGCCACGCAGTACGCCGTGCTGGCCATCGTCCCCGTCTTCTGCATTATGGGTCTGCTTGGCATTCTTTTCTGCAACCTGCTGATGAAGAAGGGGTACCGCTGCACGGCCCAGAAGGAGACGGACGAGGAGGCGGCCAAATCGGACAGAACCGGTAAGTGGGAGTGGGGGGGGGGGCGATGGCCAGCTCCCCTTTCACAGACCCTCCCAAGGTGGGTCCCCCCCTCCCCCCATCCTCGACATCTCTAGAAGCATAGAGTCCCAGGGCTGGAAGGGACCTTGGAGGTCTTTCTACTCCAACTCCTTCTATCAGGAGTGTCCAACTGTGGCCACTTTTAAGACTTGTGGAGTTCAACTCCCAGAATTCCTCAGCCAGCCAAACTTGCCCACTTTTAAGACTTGTGGACTTCAACTCCCAGAATTCCTCAGCCAGCCAAACTTGCCCACTGTAAGACTTGTGGACTTCAAGTCCCAGAATTTCTTGGCCAGCCAAACTTGCCCACTGTAAGACTTGTGGACTTCAACTCCCAGAATTCCTCGGCCAGCTAAACTTGCCCACTGTAAGACTTGTGGACTTCAACTCCCAGAGTTCCTCGGCCAGCCAAATTTGCCCACTTTAAGCCTTGTGGACTTCAACTCCCAGAATTCCTCGGCCAGCCAAACTTGCCCACTGTAAGACTTGTGGACTTCAACTCCCAGAATTCCTCAGCCAGCCAAACTTGGCCATTTTTAAAACTTGTGGACTTCAAGTCCCAGAATTCCTCGGCCAGTCATGCTGGCTGGCTGAGGAATTCTGGGAATTGAAGTCCACAAGTCTTAAAGGGGCCACATGTGGAGACCCTGGAATAGATGATGCCTAATTATCCGAGATAGAACCGTAGCTGTTTGGGGAATTCTGGGAGTTGAAGTCCCCAGGTCCGAAAGTGGCCAAGGTTGGACATTTCCTGCCTCCCGCCCGTAGACATGAGCTTTTAATTTTTCCCACGTAGATGTAGAATTGTGTGGTCCTTCCAGCTGAATGCCACAATAGGAACAAACTGCAGGAATCCTTTGACTGGAGTTGCCATCTCACCGAATTTTTAAAAATTCACATTTATTTTCCCTCTCCTGCCTCATGGAGCGAGCTGCAAAGAATGGCTGCTTTGATTCATTGGCAAAATTAAGTTTTGAAGGCCGCTGGACGAGAAATGGGTGCAGCAATGGCGCCACCTCCTGCCTCTGAAATGCAACATCACTAGTCCTCGTCTTACGATCATTTGTTTAGTGGCCGTTTGACGTTGGAACAGCCCCAAACAGAATGGCCTTTGTGCCTGAGGCAGGATTAGAACTCCCTGTCTCCTAGTGATTGGCATAAAGTTGCCCCAGCTGGCTTTCATCTCTAACGCAGTACTAGAACTCACTGTCGCCTGGTGATCGGCCCAGAGTCACCCAGATGGCTCTCTCATGACCTAAGGTGGAACTAGAAGTCACCCTCTCCTGGTGATTGGCCCAAGGACATCCAGCCAACGTTGGTACCTACGGTGGCACTAGAACTCACTTGTCTCCTGGTGTTTGGCCCAAAGACACCCAGTTGACTTTCCTGCCTTAGTGAGACTAGAACTCACTGTCTCCTGGTATTTGGCCCAAAGTCACCCAGTTGGCTTTCATGCCTAAGACAGGACTAGAACTCCCCGTCTCCTGGTGATTGGCCCAAAATCACCCAGTTTTCTTTCATGCCTAAGGCAGGACTAGAATTCACCGTCTCCTGGCGATTGGCCCAAAGTCACCCAGTTGGCTTTCATGCCTAAGACAGAACTAGAACTCCCCATCTCCTGGTGATTGGCCCAAAATCACCCAGTTTTCTTTCATGCCTAAGGCAGGACTAGAACTCCCCATCTCCTGGCGATTGGCCCAAAGTCACCCAGCTGGCTTTCATGCCTAAGGAGGGACTAGAACTCACCGTCTCCTGGTGATTGGCCCAAAATCACCCAGTTGGCTTTCATGCCTGAGACAGGACTAGAATTCACCGTCTCCCGGTTTCTAGCCAAGGTGCCTTCACCTCTAGGCCAAACTGGTTTTCGAAAATTGGGGGTCTTAACTGTCTGAACTTCATTTTTAGGGAACAGTTCTAGCCATAAGACCGAAGACGTCAATGAGGATACCATCGGCGTCCTGGTGCGGCTGATCACGGAAAAGAAAGGTAGGTGGTGTGTGTGTGTCTGGATTTGGCTTGTCACTGCTGCCTTCCAGGCTGTGTATGTGTGTGTGTGTGTGTGTGCGCGCGCGCGCGCAAATTTCCCATCTATGCCTCCCCCCCGCCCGAAGCACTGGATGGTTTTATCTGCCCTTCCAGAAATCAGGGTGTTGTGTTGCCTTGTGTTGTTTTTGGGGGCTTTGCGATGCAACGGAGATCTTGTGTCTTTCCTTGCCTCCGGTCCCTTGGGACCCTTGGTGAAAAAACCCTCATCCACCCCCCACCCCCAATTTCTCCCCTCCCCCAGAGAACGCAGCTGTCCTGGAAGAGATGCTGAAGGAGTACCACAGCAAGCAGCTCAGCCAGCCCATTTACAAGCCTGTGAACAAGTAGGTCTCCCTCCCATCCCTCCCCTCCCCTTCAATCGGGGTTGGGGGGAGGGAACAATCTCGGTTTTTATAGCCTTTCAGCCCCACAATCTCCCCTCCCCCCGCTCTCTCTTTCCCTCCCTCCCTCCCTCCCCCCTCTTTCTTATCTATCCTCTCTCTCTCTCCATCATCATCTAACTATCGATCCATCCATCTCTCTCTTCTATCATCTATCTCTATATCTATATCTATATCTATCTATCTATCTATCCTATCAATCTATATCATCTATCTAATCCACCTATCTCTATCCATCCATCCATCTCTATTTATCTATCTGTGTCTATCTTTCTATCTCTATCTATGTATCTATTTCCATCCATCCATCCATCTCTATCATCTTATATATCTTATCAATCAATCAATATCATCTATCTCTTTCTCTCGACATCCATCAATCCATCCATATCTATCTATCTATCTATCTATCTATCTATCTATCTATCTATCTATCTATCTATCTATCTATCTATCTATCTATCCATCCATCCATCCATCCATCCATCCATCCATCCATCCATCCATCCATCCATCCATCCTATCAATCTATATCATCTATCATCTATCTTTCTCTCGACATCCATCAATCCATCCATATCTATCTATCTATCTATCTGTCTGTCTGTCTGTCTGTCTGTCTGTCTGTCTGTCTGTCTGTCTGTCTGTCTGTCTGTCTGTCTGTCTGTCTATCTATCTATCTATCTATCTATCTATCTATCTATCTATCTATCTATCTATCTATCTTATTTATTTATTTATTTATTTAAATTTATATCCCGCCCTTCTCCACAGAGGACCCAGGGCGGCTAGATAGATAGATATCTATCTATCTATCCATCCTATCTATATCATCTATCATCTATCTTTCTCTCTCCATCCATCCATCCATCCATCCATCCATCCTATCAATCTATATCATCTATCATCTATCTTTCTCTCGACATCCATCAATCCATCCATATCTATCTATCTATCTGTCTGTCTGTCTGTCTGTCTGTCTGTCTGTCTGTCTGTCTGTCTGTCTGTCTGTCTGTCTGTCTGTCTGTCTGTCTATCTATCTATCTATCTATCTATCTTATTTATTTATTTAAATTTATATCCCGCCCTTCTCCACAGAGGACCCAGGGCGGCTAGATAGATAGATATCTATCTATCTATCCATCCTATCTATATCATCTATCATCTATCTTTCTCTCTCCATCCATCCATCCATCCATCCATCCATCCATCCCTATCTATCTATCTATCTATCTATCTATCTATCTATCTATCTATCTATCTATCTATCTATCTATCTATCTATCTATCTATCTATCTATCTATCTCTATTATCTATATATATCATCTATCTATCATCTACATATCTATTATCTATATCTATCTATCTGTCATCTATTATCTATCTATCATCTATCTATCTATCATCTATCTATCCTATATCTATCTCTATCTATCAACTATATCTACATCATCTATCTATCTCTCTATCTCTCTAAAATACATATTTTAAAAATATTATTATATATAATGTATGTATGTATAAAATTGCTCATTCAAGGATGTTTGGTAGCCCATCCGGTGTTTTTCAACCACCCAGAATCTTGATCGGCACAACCACCCTGTGAGGTTGGATGGGAGGCCGTAATCCCAGGGCTTCCCCCATTTGAAAACCAGCCAGCGGTCACTCTTTCTCCGTCCCCTTGTGACTTCCGATAGGCGCTCAATGAACGGTTGTCGTCCAATCCCCCAACAGGGATTTGAGCCCCTAATTTTCCCAGCTTGGGAAATGCGATTCCTCAGCCGCCTTCCCTGAGCCCTCCATCCCATCCTCCTGAGCCCAGGGGCTAAGGACGATGGGCTTTGAAATCCAACCCACCTGAGCCAGTCCAGCTCTTGCTAAGACCCAGGAGTCGAACTGCCTGCCCTTCTCTCCGTCACCCCAAATGATGGTCGCTTCTACCCCCCTCCGTCCAGGTTGCACCTCTTGCCGCAGATCCCACATATTTGCCGACATCAGCACCACCTCCACACCGTCCAGGGCCTGGCCATGCGCTCCGGCCCCACTTGCACCCGCTGCAGCCAGAAGAAGTGGCCGGACATGCTGAGGGCCACCGAAGCCCTGTCCACAAGTGTCTTGCCCGGCAGCCACGTTCCGAAACCCCCCCGGCCAGGGGAGATCACCATCCTCTCGGTGGGCAGGTAAGGTCCCTTTTGAATGATGATTCAGCCTCTTCTGTGCCGCTTGTTTTAAAAAAAACCTCCCAAGTTTCTAGTCCTTAAGAGGTAAGATACAAATATACAGTGGAAAAAGGGGATGCAAGTGGAATAATATTATAGGGCAGTCAAAGGTGGAAACTAATCATTAACAGAGATGGAAGGGATCTTGCAGGTCATCTAGTCAAACCCCCCTGCCCAAGCAGGAGACCCTACATCTGCCTCTACCAAGGAAGGAAGGAAGGAAGGAAGGAAGGAAGGAAGGAAGGAAGGAAGGAAGGAAGGAAGGAAGGAAGGAGTAACAGATGAACAGAGTTGGAAGGGACCTTGCAGGTCATCTAGTCCAACCCCCTGCCCAAGCAGGAGACCCTACATCTGCCTCTACCAAGGGAGGAAGGAAGGAAGGAAGGAAGGAAGGAAGGAAGGAAGGAAGGAAGGAAGGAAGGAAGGAAGGAAGGAGTAAAAGATTAACAAGAGTTGGAAGGGACCTTGCAGGTCATCTAGTCCAACCCCCTGCCCACGCAGGAGACCCTACATCTGCCTCTACCAGGGAAGGAAGGAAGGAAGGAAGGAAGGAAGGAAGGAGTAACAGATGAACAGAGTTGGAAGGGACCTTGCAGGTCATCTAGTCCAACCCCCTGCCCAAGCAGGAGACCCTACATCTGCCTCTCCCAAGGAAGGAAGGAAGGAAGGAAGGAAGGAAGGAAGGAAGGAAGGAAGGAAGGAAGGAAGGAAGGAAGGAAGGAAAGAAGGAAGGAAGGAAGGAAGGAAGGAAGGAGTAACAGATGAACAGAG
The DNA here is from genome assembly GCA_039707465.1 of Rhabdophis nuchalis. Taxonomy (NCBI): domain Eukaryota; kingdom Metazoa; phylum Chordata; class Lepidosauria; order Squamata; family Natricidae; genus Rhabdophis; species Rhabdophis nuchalis. The sequence goes on from CM077649.1 coordinate 65,392,311, forward strand.
TTGGAAGGGACCTTGCAGGTCATCTAGTCAAACCCCTCTGCCCAAGCAGGAGACCCTACATCTGCCTCTCCCAAGGAAGGAAGGAAGGAAGGAAGGAAGGAAGGAAGGAAGGAAGGAAGGAAGGAAGGAAGGAAGGAAGGAAGGAAGGAAGGAAGGAGTAACAGATGAACAGAGTTGGAAGGGACTTTGCAGGTCATCTAGTCCAACCCCTCTGCCCAAGCAGGAGACCCTACATCTGCCTCTCCCAAGGAAGGAAGGAAGGAAGGAAGGAAGGAAGGAAGGAAGGAAGGAAGGAAGGAAGGAAGGAAGGAAGGAAGGAGTAACAGATGAACAGAGTTGGAAGGGACCTTGCAGGTCATCTAGTCCAACCCCCCTGCCCAAGCAGGAGACCCTACCTCTGCCTCTACCAAGGAAGGAAGGAAGGAAGGAAGGAAGGAAGGAAGGAAGGAAGGAAGGAAGGAAGGAAGGAGTAACAGATGAACAGAGTTGGAAGGGACCTTGCAGGTCATCTAGTCCAGCCCCCTGCCCAAGCGGAGACCCTACATCTGCCTCTACCAAGGAAGGAAGGAAGGAAGGAAGGAAGGAAGGAAGGAAGGAAGGAAGGAAGGAAGGAAGGAAGGAAGGAAGGAAAATCCACCAGAGTGAAGAAGAAGATAAGCAAAGGGAAACAACGGAAGGAGGGAGGAAGAGGAGGGGAAAGAAGAAAGGGGAAAGGAGAGGAAGTAAGGGAGGGGCGGTGAGAGTAGGGAAGAGGGGAAGGAGGAGGAGAAGAGAGGAAGGATGAGGAGGAAAGGAGAAGGCAGAGAAGGTTGGAGGTTGGGGAGACGGAAGGAGGAGGGTTATTGCGAAATAAAGTGGATGTAGGGGGTAGAAAGAAAGCGACCCCAATTATGCTTTTTATACATACATACAATAGAAGAGTTGGAAGGGACCTTGGAGGTCATCTAGCCCAACCCCCTGCCTAGGCAGGAAACCCTAAACCTTTTCAGACAAATGGCTCTCCAACATCTTCTTAAAGACTTCCAGTGTTGGGGCATTCACAACTTCTGGAGGCAACGTCTGTTTCACTGATTAATTGTTCTCACTGTCAGGAAATTCCTCCTCAGTTCTAAGTTGCTTCTCTCCTTGATTAGTTTCCACCCATTGCTTCTTGTCCTGCCCTCAGGTGCCTTGGAGAATAGCTGGACTCCCTCTTCTTTGGGGCAACCCCTGAGATATCGGAAGACGGCTATCCTGTCTCCCCTAATCCTTCTTGTTATTATTTATTATTTATTAATTTTTAAGCATGTTGTTATTAAACTCTAGAAACGTCAGGGGTTCCAAGTAGCATCCAAAATTAAATCAAGAGTCCAAGGCAAAGGATTCCTCAAAGTTCCCATTGATCAAGAGAGCCATGTTGGTCCATTTGGGGAAAACCCGAATCTGGAAGCTTCCCGGTTTCCCCCACCCAGTTGAAAATTCAAGATCTTGCCCCCCACACCCCCACCAGTCCATCCCATGGTCCAATCTCCCACTGCCACGCTGGCAGCTTCCACCCATCCAGTTCCAGCCAGGTGCAGAGGTGCAAAGACAAAGGATGACCTTGACTTACTAGAAAGAATGTTGTTATGGCTACATGTCATCTAACTCCCTTACAATCTCCTGCAGGAGCCACACTTTTGAAAGCCTTTTGCCAAATGCAAACTGGCAGGGGAAAAAATGCTTTTAAAAGTGGGGGAAAGCTTATTATTATTATTATTTATTGGATTTCTAGACTGCCCCCTCTCCCCGAAGGGCTTCCGATGATGGCTCGCACAACGAACGACCATCGTCCCAACCGGTTCGGCTGAACCGTGCCGAACCGGGAGGATTTCAGCCCCGGCTTGAATGGCTACTCCGCTGTGCAGGTTGCAACTCCTTTGCTTTTTTTCCTCCAAGGTTCCGCGTGGCCCGCATCCCCGAGCAGAGGCCCAACCCCACGGAGCTAAAGACCATCTCCGAGGGGGTGGGGGAGCCCAGCGAGCCCCCTTGCGCCTCCCTCGCCCCAGAGCCAAAAGCGCTGGTCAGCAACGGGGGAAGATTGAAACGGCCCTCGGTGGCAGAGGGTCAGCAAGAGGTGAGTCTCTTTTAACGTCCAAGTGAATCTCCAGGAGAGGGTGAAAGAAAGATCCCCCCTGGGGGAGGGGTTTGCCCGGGGTCAGAACGCCAGCCGATCGTGGGTTTGTCTTCCCAACATGCCAGCCGGGAGTTTCAGGACTGATAAACCATCGATAAAAGGGAATATTTTTCAGGAAGATTATGGGGTCCTGGGTGCTCTCTTAGCTGGGTGGTTTCCTTGCAGACGTTTCATGGCCCAACTAGGGTACATCATCAGCGCTAGAAGGGAGTGTGGCTGGAGGAGGAGGAGGAGGAGGAGGAGGAGGAGGAGGAGGAGGAGGAGGAGGAGGAGGAGGAGGAGGAGGAGGAGGAGGAGGAGGAAGGAAAGGACTGTGGGATCCTGGGTGCTCTCTGAGCTGGGTGGTTTTTTTGCAGGCGTTTCCTTACCCATCTAGATAACATCATCAGTGCTAGAAGGGAATGTAAAGGGAGGAGGTAGAGGAAGAGGAAGAGAAAGAGGAGGAAGGGGAGGAGGAGGAGGGTCCTTGATGCTCTCTGAGCTTGGTGGTTTTCTTGCAGACGTCTCATGGCCCAACTAGGGAACGTCATCAGTGCCAGTAGAAGGGAGGAAGGGCTGGCTCTCTATTTATGCACGGCTCCTAGAGAGTCAACCCCACTCGCTTCTCATCCGGATGGTGGCCATTTAATAATTCTTCTTCTTCTTCTCCTTCTCCTTTTCCTTCTCCTTCTCCTTCTTCTCCTCCCTCCTCGCAGGTTGTCATTTGACTGCCCGCTGCGGCCGAGAAGTTGGGAACAACGCAAACTTGGTGGGACGCTGTGTGTCCGAAGGGCCTTCCCGGCTGCTGCGCATGTGCTGGGCATCAGCGAAAGGGACAGACGGCCAGCTTTTCTCCTTTACTCTTTGGACCCCTGCCCGGGTCGGACTCTGCTGAGGTTGGGATGGGGGGGGGGGGGTGTTGCAGCTCCAGAGGAGACCCTCCCGGCCTGCCAAAAAAAGACTTCAAAGGACCAAAGATGATGGCCGGAGGGGTGGGGGGGAGAGCCCCCTTCCTTCCGTTTTCCTTTTGGACGGCTCAGAGGCAGCTCTGCGACACGCCAGCCTGGCCGGGTAGGACGAGAGAGGAAGTGGCTCTTTTAATTATGGCGGCCCGGGATTTAGTGGACTTGAGTGGACTCCGCCACGTGGAGCTGGTGGCCGTGGGGACTCGCCCGTGTCGTTTTGTGGGCAGCCCCTACGGAAGTCGATCCCCGCTGCATTTATTTATTTATTTTGGGAGGGAGGGGGGATTTCCTTCGTCTTCTCAATTTAGCCACACCTCCCTTGGGATTTCCTGGTGGGGTTCCATCCAGCTGCTACTGAACAGCTCTGGAATTGCGGAGTGCCTGTACTCAGCTGTGCTGAGGATGGGTGTGTGTGTGTGCGTGTAAGATGGGTGTTGTGTGAGTGTGGTTGTGCATGTGATAAACGCACCTTCCTTCACTTGAAAGAAGAGGCAAAACACCTTTGAGTGTGAGTGAGTGAGTGAGAGAGAGAGAGAAAGAAAGAAAGAAGGAAGGAAGGAAGGAAGGAAGGAAGGAAGAAAGAAAGAAAGAAAGAAAAGGGAGGGGAGAGAGAGAAAGAATGAACAAAATAAAGAAGAAAAATGAGAGAAAAAAGGGAAGGAGGAGAGAGAGAAAGAATGAAAGAAAGAAGAAAGATGAGAAAAAAGGGAGGGAAGGGGGAGAGAAAGAAAGAAAGAAAGAAAGAAAGAAAGAAAGAAAGAAAGAAAGAAAGAAAGAAAGAAAGAAAGAAATTACAGGTAGTCCTCGACTTACAACAATTCACTTAGTGACCATTCAAAGTTATAACGGGATTGCAAAAAAGACATTTCTGACCATTTTTCACACTTGCGACGGCTGCAGCATCCCCAGTGATCAAAATTAGCAACTGACTTGTATTTATGACGGTTGCAGTGTCTCAGGGTCACATTTTTTGCGACCTCCTGACGAGCGAAGTCAGTGGGGGGAAAGCCGGCTTCACTTAATCGTGTTACCAACTGCAACGATTCACTTAACAGCCACAGCAAAACAGTCGTAAAATTCGGTGCGACTCCCTGAGCAACCAACTTCCTTCGCAATCAGAAATCTGTTGCCCATTGTGGTCGTAAGTCGAGGACTACCTCACCGTTTCACTCCCAAGTGTCAATCACATATTTGGGGGGGGGGGGGTTGTTATTTTTTTTCCTATATATTATTTATGTGGGCAAAGCGAGGTGGGAGCGCCTGGTCTGCCCCACACGAGGGGCCCCTCCGTGGTTTTTGTCCTCGGTTTATTTATTGCAAACTCTTCATGGTGTTACATTAAAAAAAAAGGATGTTAAGATTCATTTCTATATGTTGTTAAATAAAAAACAGAAAACCCATCAATGGTTGGTGGTTGCCCCTCCTTGGCCCGGGTGGGGCTGGGTGAACTCTCTAATTCAGGGCTCTCCAACCTTGGCAACTTTAAGCCTGGAGGACTCCGACTCCCAGTATTCCCTTAGCCAGCTCTGCTGAAGGATGACGACTCCCAGAATTCCCTCAGCCAATTCAGCTGGAGGACTCCGACTCCCAGTATTCCCTCAGCAAACTCAGCTGGAGGATAACGACTCCCAGAATTCCCTCAGCCAATTCAGCTGGAGGACTATGACTCCCAGTATTCCCTCAGCCAGCTCTGACTCCCAGTATTCCTTCAGCCAGCTCCGCTGGAGGATGACGACTCCCAGAATTCCCTCAGCAAACTCAGCTGGAGGACTTCAACTCCCAGTATTCCCTCAGCCAGTTCGGCTGGAGGACTACGACTCCCAGTATTTCCTTAGCCAGCTCCGCTGGAGTATTCCCTCAGACAGCTCGGCTGGAGGACTGCGACTCCCAGTATTCCCTCAGACAGCTCGGCTGGAGGACTACGACACCCAGTATTCCCTCAGACAGCTCGGCTGGAGGACTACGACTCCCAGAATTCCCTCAGCCAGCTCGGCTGGAGGACTGCGACTCCCAGTATTCCCTCAGCCAGCTCGGCTGGAGGACTACGACTCCCAGTATTCCCTCAGCCAGCTCGGCTGGAGGACTACGACTCCCAGAATTCCCTCAGCCAGCTCGGCTGGAGGACTGCGACTCCCAGTATTCCCTCAGCCAGCTCGGCTGGAGGACTACGACTCCCAGAATTCCTTTAGCCAGCCCGGCTGGAGGATGACTCATAGAATTCCCTCAGCCAACTCAGCTGGAGGACTATGACTCCCAGTATTCCCCAGTCAGCTTTGCTGGAGGATTTCAGCTCGGCTGGAGGACTGCGACTCCCAGAATTCCCTCAGCCAGCTCGGCTGGAGGACTGCGACTCCCAGTATTCCCTCAGCCAGCTCGGCTGGAGGACTGCGACTCCCAGTATTCCTTTAGCCAGCCCGGCTGGAGGATGACTCATAGAATTCCCTCAGCCAACTCAGCTGGAGGACTATGACTTCCAGTATTCCCCAGTCAGCTTTGCTGAAGGGTTTCAACTCCCAGTATTCCTTCAGCCAGCTCCGTTGGAGGATGACGACTCCCAGAATTCCCTCAGCAAACTCAGCTGGAGGACTTCGACTCCCAGTATTCCCTCAGCCAGCTCGGCTGGAGAACTGCGACTCCCAGTATTCCCTCAGCCAGCTCGGCTGGAGGACTACGACTCCCAGTATTCCCTTAGCCAGCTCGGCTGGAGGACTGCGACTCCCAGTATTCCCTCAGCCAGCTCGGCTGGAGGACTACGACTCCCAGTATTCAGTCAGCAAACTCAGCTGGAGGACTTCGACTCCCAGTATTCCCTCAGCAAACTCAGCTGGAGGACTTCGACTCCCAGTATTCCCTCAGCCAGCTCGGCTGGAGAACTGCGACTCCCAGTATTCCCTCAGCCAGCTCGGCTGGAGGACTGCGACTCCCAGTATTCCCTCAGCCAGCTCGGCTGGAGGACTACGACTCCCAGTATTCCCTCAGCAAACTCAGCTGGAGGACTTCGACTCCCAGTATTCCCTTAGCCAGCTCGGCTGGAGGAGTATGACTCCTAGAATTCCCTCAGACAGCTTGGCTGGAGGACTACTACTCTCAGAATTCCCTCAGCCAGCTCGGCTGGAGGACTATGACTCCCAGAATTCCCTCAGCCAGCTCGGCTGGAGGACTACTACTCTCAGAATTCCCTCAGCCAGCTCGGCTGGAGGACTACGACTCCCAGTATTCCCTCAGCAAACTCAGCTGGAGGACTTCGACTCCCAGTATTCCCTCAGCCAGCTCGGCTGGAGAACTGCGACTCCCAGTATTCCCTCAGCCAGCTCGGCTGGAGGACTACGACTCCCAGTATTCCCTTAGCCAGCTCGGCTGGAGGACTGCGACTCCCAGTATTCCCTCAGCCAGCTCGGCTGGAGGACTACGACTCCCAGTATTCAGTCAGCAAACTCAGCTGGAGGACTTCGACTCCCAGTATTCCCTCAGCAAACTCAGCTGGAGGACTTCGACTCCCAGTATTCCCTCAGCCAGCTCGGCTGGAGAACTGCGACTCCCAGTATTCCCTCAGCCAGCTCGGCTGGAGGACTGCGACTCCCAGTATTCCCTCAGCCAGCTCGGCTGGAGGACTACGACTCCCAGTATTCCCTCAGCAAACTCAGCTGGAGGACTTCGACTCCCAGTATTCCCTTAGCCAGCTCGGCTGGAGGAGTATGACTCCTAGAATTCCCTCAGACAGCTTGGCTGGAGGACTACTACTCTCAGAATTCCCTCAGCCAGCTCGGCTGGAGGACTATGACTCCCAGAATTCCCTCAGCCAGCTCGGCTGGAGGACTACTACTCTCAGAATTCCCTCAGCCAGCTCGGCTGGAGGACTACGACTCCCAGTATTCCCTCAGCAAACTCAGCTGGAGGACTTCGACTCCCAGTATTCCCTCAGCCAGCTCGGCTGGAGAACTGCGACTCCCAGTATTCCCTCAGCCAGCTCGGCTGGAGGACTACGACTCCCAGTATTCCCTCAGCAAACTCAGCTGGAGGACTTCGACTCCCAGTATTCCCTTAGCCAGCTCGGCTGGAGGACTACGACTCCCAGTATTCCCTTAGCCAGCTCGGCTGGAGGACTGCGACTCCCAGTATTCCCTCAGCAAACTCAGCTTGAGGACTTCGACTCCCAGTATTCCCTTAGCCAGCTCGGCTGGAGGACTGCGACTCCCAGTATTCCCTCAGCCAGCTCGGCTGGAGGACTACGACTCCCAGTATTCAGTCAGCAAACTCAGCTGGAGGACTTCGACTCCCAGTATTCCCTCAGCAAACTCAGCTGGAGGACTTCGACTCCCAGTATTCCCTCAGCCAGCTCGGCTGGAGAACTGCGACTCCCAGTATTCCCTCAGCCAGCTCGGCTGGAGGACTGCGACTCCCAGTATTCCCTCAGCCAGCTCGGCTGGAGGACTACGACTCCCAGTATTCCCTCAGCAAACTCAGCTGGAGGACTTCGACTCCCAGTATTCCCTTAGCCAGCTCGGCTGGAGGAGTATGACTCCTAGAATTCCCTCAGACAGCTTGGCTGGAGGACTACTACTCTCAGAATTCCCTCAGCCAGCTCGGCTGGAGGACTATGACTCCCAGAATTCCCTCAGCCAGCTCGGCTGGAGGACTACTACTCTCAGAATTCCCTCAGCCAGCTCGGCTGGAGGACTACGACTCCCAGTATTCCCTCAGCAAACTCAGCTGGAGGACTTCGACTCCCAGTATTCCCTCAGCCAGCTCGGCTGGAGAACTGCGACTCCCAGTATTCCCTCAGCCAGCTCGGCTGGAGGACTACGACTCCCAGTATTCCCTTAGCCAGCTCGGCTGGAGGACTGCGACTCCCAGTATTCCCTCAGCCAGCTCGGCTGGAGGACTACGACTCCCAGTATTCAGTCAGCAAACTCAGCTGGAGGACTTCGACTCCCAGTATTCCCTCAGCAAACTCAGCTGGAGGACTTCGACTCCCAGTATTCCCTCAGCCAGCTCGGCTGGAGAACTGCGACTCCCAGTATTCCCTCAGCCAGCTCGGCTGGAGGACTGCGACTCCCAGTATTCCCTCAGCCAGCTCGGCTGGAGGACTACGACTCCCAGTATTCCCTCAGCAAACTCAGCTGGAGGACTTCGACTCCCAGTATTCCCTTAGCCAGCTCGGCTGGAGGAGTATGACTCCTAGAATTCCCTCAGACAGCTTGGCTGGAGGACTACTACTCTCAGAATTCCCTCAGCCAGCTCGGCTGGAGGACTATGACTCCCAGAATTCCCTCAGCCAGCTCGGCTGGAGGACTACTACTCTCAGAATTCCCTCAGCCAGCTCGGCTGGAGGACTACGACTCCCAGTATTCCCTCAGCAAACTCAGCTGGAGGACTTCGACTCCCAGTATTCCCTCAGCCAGCTCGGCTGGAGAACTGCGACTCCCAGTATTCCCTCAGCCAGCTCGGCTGGAGGACTACGACTCCCAGTATTCCCTCAGCAAACTCAGCTGGAGGACTTCGACTCCCAGTATTCCCTTAGCCAGCTCGGCTGGAGGACTACGACTCCCAGTATTCCCTTAGCCAGCTCGGCTGGAGGACTGCGACTCCCAGTATTCCCTCAGCAAACTCAGCTTGAGGACTTCGACTCCCAGTATTCCCTTAGCCAGCTCGGCTGGAGGACTACGACTCCCAGTATTCCCTTAGCCAGCTCGGCTGGAGGACTACGACTCCCAGTATTCCCTCAGCAAACTCAGCTGGAGGACTTCGACTCCCAGTATTCCCTCAGCCAGCTCGGCTGGAGGACTACGACTCCCAGTATTCCCTTAGCCAGCTCGGCTGGAGGACTGCGACTCCCAGTATTCCCTCAGCCAGCTCGGCTGGAGGACTACGACTCCCAGTATTCAGTCAGCAAACTCAGCTGGAGGACTTCGACTCCCAGTATTCCCTCAGCAAACTCAGCTGGAGGACTTCGACTCCCAGTATTCCCTCAGCCAGCTCGGCTGGAGAACTGCGACTCCCAGTATTCCCTTAGCCAGCTCGGCTGGAGGACTGCGACTCCCAGTATTCCCTCAGCCAGCTCGGCTGGAGGACTACGACTCCCAGTATTCCCTCAGCAAACTCAGCTGGAGGACTTCGACTCCCAGTATTCCCTTAGCCAGCTCGGCTGGAGGAGTATGACTCCTAGAATTCCCTCAGACAGCTTGGCTGGAGGACTACTACTCTCAGAATTCCCTCAGCCAGCTCGGCTGGAGGACTATGACTCCCAGAATTCCCTCAGCCAGCTCGGCTGGAGGACTACTACTCTCAGAATTCCCTCAGCCAGCTCGGCTGGAGGACTACGACTCCCAGTATTCCCTCAGCAAACTCAGCTGGAGGACTTCGACTCCCAGTATTCCCTCAGCCAGCTCGGCTGGAGAACTGCGACTCCCAGTATTCCCTCAGCCAGCTCGGCTGGAGGACTACGACTCCCAGTATTCCCTCAGCAAACTCAGCTGGAGGACTTCGACTCCCAGTATTCCCTTAGCCAGCTCGGCTGGAGGACTGCGACTCCCAGTATTCCCTTAGCCAGTCCGGCTGGAGGATGACTCATAGAATTCCCTCAGCCAACTCAGCTGGAGGACTATGACTCCCAGTATTCCCCAGTCAGCTTTGCTGGAGGATTTCAACTCCCAGAATTCCCCAGCCAGCTTGGCTGGAGGACTTTAACTCCCAGAATTAATGGCTTAACCAAGTCCTTGTTGCGAGAACAGAGGCTCAACCAAAGTCCTGATTTCTGGGTTTACATCAGTGGTAAAATTCTTTTTTTTTTTTTAACTCCCAGTTCTGTGGGGGTGGCTTGGTGGACGTGGCAGGGGGAGGTAACAGCATCCCAGGTGCCTTCGGCGTTGAGTCATGACCACGGAGACGTCTTCGGACAGCGCTGGCTCTTCGGCTTCGGAACGGAGATGAGCACCGCCCCCTAGAGTCGGGAACGACTGGCACCTATGTGCGAGGAGAACCTTTCCCCTTTCAAGAGATACTTCGGATCTGAGCAGCATCTCCAGTTTAGACGAGACTCCCACGTCTCAGTCTAAGATAAAAGCCACAAATATCCCGTGTTCGCAACGTGTGTGTTTGTGTGTGTCATTTGCCCTGTGGCTCCATCCCACATGAAGAAATGCCCACATAGGCAGTGGTAAAATCTAACACACACATGCGTGGTTCTGTGGATGTGGTTTGGTGGGTGGTCCCGTGATGGTGTGTCTCATGCTTTTCCCCCTTTAAAGCTTTTTAAAAAGCTTTTTAAAGCATTTAAAAACTGCCAGGGGGGGGAAAAATGCTTTAAAAAGCTTTAAAAAAATAGCTTCCAACGCACTTTGTCGAAAGCTATTTTGTAAAGATTTTGAAAGCATTTTTTCCTCTGCCAGTTCGCCCCAAAAAAACAGGGGGGAAAAAATCTTCCCACGATCGCACGATTGTCGGAAGCTGCTGTTTTTTTACTACCTGTTCACCGAACCAAGGACAATCATCCCGACCGGTTGGGCTGAGCCGGGCCGAACCGGGCCAAACTGGGAGGATTTAAACCCTGCTTATAGAATGAAATACATTAGAGCAGGGGTCTCCAACCTTTGCAACTTTAAGTCTGAAGGACTTCAGCTCCCAGACTTCTCCAGCCAGCTTTTTAAAGCAGGGGTCTCCAACCTTTGCAACTTTAAGTCTGAAGGACTTCAGCTCCCAGACTTCTCCAGCCAGCTTTTTAAAGCAGGGGTCTCCAATCTGGGAGCTGAAGTCCTTCACACTTAAAGTTGCAAAGGTTGGAGACCCTGCATTAGAGAATCACCGGAGAATCCCGTTGATTCAGCTGCCCATGCAGTGGTGCAAAGGACCCAGCAGAGGGCGGCCTCGCGCAAGACAATTCCAGAGCTGAGCATAGAGAGGAGAAGGGAAGAGAAAGATTGCACTACAAAGCCCATTCATTTAGTGTCCGTTCCGAGTTACGCCGGCGCTGGAAACCACGACTTATGACCATTTTTCACACGAGTTGCAGCCCCGCCCGTAGCCGCAGCATTAAGACCTTGCCAACTGACTCGCATTGACGACGGTCGCTGTATCCCGCCATGCCCTTTTGCGACCGCTTCAAAAGGGGGAAGCCGGGCTTATTTAACGACCATGTGGCTAATTAAACAGATCCGCTTAACAACGGTGGCAAAAATAGGCCAAACTTCCCTGCCCGCGCCCCCGCCGTCTTGCTCGGCGACGGGAATCTGGGGCGGGCAGGGAAGCTTGGTCCTATTTTTGCCACCGTTGTTAAGCGGATCTTGTTTAGTCGGTGACTTTTTTATTTTATTTTATTTTAATTCGATTTATATCCCGCCCTTCTCCACGAGGGACCCAGGGCGGCGCACAGGAATTTAAAACATAGAAAACAAAATATACAAAATTTAAAAGCATATTAAATTAAACAATCCTATGCTAAAACCAAATTAAAACCCCAATTTAAAACGATCTAAAATAGCCTTTACTTTTGAAAGTAAGCCCTCCCAAAAAAGAGAAGTCCTTTAAAAGCAGACGCTGGAATCAAGAGACAAGATTTTGGTGGTTGGTTTGGGGTTTTTCCCGTATTTCTTTTTTGGAAATAGTTTATTATTCCGTTATTGAATGTTTCTAACATCTTACAGTAAATATCGTACAGTTACAAACTCTTGGCTTAAATCTGTCGGGGGGGGGGGGGGGGCGGGGGGAGACCCCTCCTCGGTTTCCCCCGACGTAATCATGGATCGTATGAATTTACACGTCGTATTCACAAGTTCGGACTGAGGGCTGGGGGGGGGGGGGTTGGTTGGTTGATTGGGGAAGGGGGGGGGTCTTTTCAAACACACCAGTTTCCCACGCTTTCCCCCCCCCTCCAACCTCTCAATCCCACCGGGGGGGGGGGGGGTTTAAATCCTTAAAAGAATGGAAGACGTTTTGTTTCCAAGTAGAAATGCCCTAAGAGAGATTGAACGGAATCGATTCGGAGAAAGATCTCATCGGACGCTGCCTCCCCTCCCCACAAAAGGGGTCCTTTCCCCCCATCTCGAGAGCCAGCTGTCTCGTCCGCCTGCACCGCAAAATTATATTACGCCAGAAACTCCCAAATGCAAGTAGTCCTCGGCTTACGACGGTTCCATTTAGTGACCGTTCAAAAGCACCGAAACACACCAACTTATCGATCATTGTCACCCTTTAGAACGGCTTGCAGCGGTCCCGGTCACGAGATCGAAATTCGCACGCATGGCAACGGACTCCCTATTTATGATGGTTGCAGTGTGTGTGTGTGTGTGTGTGTGTGTGACGCGATCCCCTTTTACGACCTTCCAACAAGCAAGGGCAAGCCGGATTCACTTAACTGGCGGTGATTCACTCAACAACCGTGGCAAGAAAGAGTTGTAACTTAGGGCCAATTTTCATTCCACGGGTGCTTCGCTCAGCAACGGAAATGCCGGCGGTCGCAAGCCGAGGCCTACCTGGGATGAACTCGGTGCATCCGTTACACAAGGGTTGTCGGCCTGCTCCTCCAGGCGCAGGGATTCACTTAACGAATGTGGCAAGGAAAGTTCACGGATTCCTCACTTAGCGACCTAAACCTGGGGCTCAATGGTGGGACGTAGGTTGAGGAGTACCTGTATAGTGATGGGGTGGGGTGGGTAGAGAAGGTCATTTCCTAATTCAAGGGGAAGGGGTGCAAGTGGGAAGGAACCCCGAAATCTGGACCCATGCAGATATTTCATCTCAACTTCCGACGCAGCTCGACCTACAACCATCCGCTTACTGACCGTTCCAAGTTATGATGGCGCTTTTAAAAACGGGACTTCCAACCAGTCCCTCACACCGGTGACCGCCGCAGCATCCCTACGGCCCGATCATCAAAATTCATCTTTACGTCCCCGGGTTACGCGATTTGCTATCGGCGACCTTCCCGACAAGCTGGATTCACTTAACGGCCACGAGGTCCACTTAACAACGGCAACGATTCGCCCGACCGCCGTGACCGAAAGGCGAGAAAGATTCGCTTAACGGCCACCGGGCTTAGCTATGTTTCCGACTTTGGTCGTAACTCGAGGACTGCCTGTAGAATTCCAGATTTTTGTTCCCGTACAGGGCTACAAGTATGTAGATCTCAGGATTCTTGGCGGGGTCATTTAGGGGAGGGGGCTTCCAATGCTACCCAGCTCTCTTGGCCAATTGCCCTATGTAAGATTATACATTTTTATACAGCTATATACACCTGGACGTCTGAAGGTGAGGAGGGGGCTGCCCGGAGCCCCCTAGCAAGGACCGCTGGGCTGGACCATCCGGCCACGCGGCTCCCCTTAGCGTTGCCCCAGCGAAAACGGGCACCCCATCGCCGGAACGCAAGAGCAGGCGGGGACCTTGGAGGCCATCTAGTCCAACCCCGCTGCTCGAGCAGGAGATCCTACACCATTCCAGACAGGTGGCTGTCCAGTCTCTTCTTAAAAAACTCCAGGGTTGGAGCATGCCCACAACTTCGGGTGGCAGGTCGTTCAGAATAACGGAGCTGGGAGGGACCCTGGAGGTCATCCATTCCAACCCCCTGCTCAAGCAGGAGACCCTATACCGTGTCAGACAAATGGTTTCCCAGCCTCTTCTTAAAAACACATCCAGTGTTGGGGGCATCCATAACTTCTGGTGGCAAGCTGTTCCGCTGGTTAATAGTTCTCACTGTCAGGAAATTCCTCCTCAGTTCTAAGTTGCTTCTCTCCTTGATTAGTTTCCACCCATTGCTTCTTGTTCTGCCCTCAGGTGCTTTGGAGAATAGCTTGACTGCCTCTTCTTTGGGGCAACTCCTGAGATACTGGAAGACTGCTATCATGTCTCCCCTGGTCCTTCTTGTCATTAAACTAGACCTACCCAGTTCCTGCAACCGTTCTTCCTGTTTTAGTCTCCAGTCCCCTCATCCTCTTTGTTGCTCTTCTCTGCACTCTTCCTAGAGTCTCAGTATCTTTACATCGTGGTGACCAAAAGTGGATGTAGTACTCTAGGTGTGGCCTTACTAAGGCTTTATAAAGTGGTATCAACACGTGATCTCTCCCTCTGTTGACGCGGCCTAGAATTGTGTTGGCTTTTTTAGCTGCCCACGGCTGGCTGATACTTAAGGGGTCGAACTAGGACTCGGAAGATCCCTCTTGAAGTTAGCTCCTTAATGAGGACTGGTTGGCTGGACATCCTGCCAGGCTCTTCCCTTGGAGTTACACCAGTGAGAGGGCTCTGTTGCAGCATCTTCGATGCGTTTTCTCTCTGTGGGTCACCCCAAACGAAGCCAACTCCAGAGTCACATTTGGCCGCTTAGTGGACTTTCCCTGCTTTTGGGGGGGTGGGGGAACCATTTTTGCACTCTCTGTTGATGGTGGGAGGGGGTGTGCCCATCTCTCTACTCGCTGGACCCCCCCCCCCCCGAAATCCGTGGGCTTCCACGTTTGGCCAAGCAGCCGTAGGGGAAGACGCCCGCAGCTCCTCGGATCCTCCCATCTCTTGGGAGATCTTTAAGAAGTGTCTGGAGAGCCGTTGGGCCTGGAAGGGTGTAGGTAGGGCCTCCTGCTTGAGCAGGGAGGTTGGACTAGATGACCTCCGAGGGCCCCTTCCGGCTCTGCTGATTCTTGTCACGCCCTTCCTTGCTGTTCCTATGGGGATTCTAACAACCCAAGTTAGAAGGGAGACGAATCGAGGGGGTCTAGCCCAGGGCTCCCTGTCGCTCCAAAACAGGCGTGTCTCAACCGCCATATGTTGCGACAACCGCTGGCACGTGATTTATTGAGGTTTTTCAACCATGGTTAAAATCCAAAGAAAGAAAAGTTTCAGAAGAAAACGGAACGTTGAATTCAACTACGTAAGCTGGTTTTTGTGGCCGCTCGGGGAATAAGTCAGGCACGGGAACGTTTTTGTGGCTCCCGCTGTTTTTTCTTTTGTGTGGGGAAAAGAGTCCAAAGGGCTCTTTTGAGTGCTTAAGGTTGCCGACCCCTGGGCTAGTCCAACCCGCTGCCCGAGGGTGTAGGACTCCCGATACCATTCCAGACAAGTTGAATATGAGGGCATGCGTATGTTAGCCCACCCACCCTTGGCTCCCAGGACCCTAATTCCTCCCACACCCCAGCAGCCCGCTAGAAAAAACAACTTCTGGGTTCCATCATCTCCCAACCATTTATAATTTTCAACCTTGGCCGCTTGAAGATGGGTGGCCCTCAACTTCCCAGAATTCTGGGAGTTGGAAGTCCACCCATCTTCGAGCGGCCAAGGTTGAAGCCTTCATCCCTACCTCCCTTACTGGAAGTCCTAACTCTATCCAGAAGCTACCCAGAACATCTCAAGCTATCTCAGCTGTTGAGCAGCTCTTGAAAGCTTCTGGACGGAAGCGTGGAACTGACCCACAAGCTGACTTGCTAAAGAGGTCCTGGCCACTGCAGAAGTCCTTCTTTCTCCTCTGGGCACAGTGGGCGCGAGGCAGATAGGACATCAACTTCAGCATCGAAGAGGTGTGATGCTTCAGGAGGCGTGGAGAACACCACCATGGTCATCTCCGTGGCCAGGCCCTGGCTGGAAGTCATCTCCCTTGGCAAGATGGATGGTTTGGAAGATCTCAAAGGTGGATCCTCAATGACTATGGGGGTGTCTCTTTGCCAGAATGAATCTCATCTTTGCCTTCTGTTCTTCTACTTGGAGGAAACTCCTGGACTTCCCTTGGTCCCACTGGTTCCCTTCCTTTGCGGGAGAAGCACCTCTACCTCTACCCACGGGTGGGCTCCTTTAACACTGGGAGGGGGGAGTCATCTCTGTACCCCACTCCCAAGTGGGTTCCAGGCAACCTTCATTTGGGTGCCTCCACAAACATCAACCAAGTTCTCGGCAAGTTTTGGCCACCACCCAACGCCTGGAGAGGTTGACGTTGACTGGAACGATGGGTCCAGAAGGATGGAGAACCCACCCTACAACCCCAACGAGACCAGAAAGGTCATTTTGCTGGTGGGGCGGGGGAAGGGGGGGGCTTCCCAGAGAAAAACCACTGGGGAGGGCTTCAACTGAGGAGATCCTTGAAGGATCCCCGTTGATCCAATTGGAATGGATTGGATGGAGACTGGACTGCCATCGGTCCGAAACAGTGTAGGGTCGCCTGCTTGGGCGAGGAAGGCGGGGTTGGACTAGATGACTTACAATGTCCCTTCCGACTCTGTTCATCTCCCACCCGTAATCGGATGGAAGTCGGCTTGTCCAAACAAACCACCATAGAATCTCCACATTCTTCTCGTCCTCTGAATTTCTTCCAAGCTAACATGGGGGATTTGGGGTCTCCTGCTTCACCTCGTCATTACCGGTAGTCCTTGACTTACAACGGTCCGTTTAGTGACGGTTCGAAGCGACCATTAATTAATTAACGACCACGGAGGCATCCCCGTGGTCACCCGATCAAAACGCAAGACACTGGGGAAACTGACTTGCACTTACGACGGTCGCAGTCTCCTGGGGGGGTGTCACGTGATCCCCTTTTGCGACTTTCCGACGGGTTGGGGGGGTGAGAGGGAGAAAGAGAGCCGGATTTGTTTAACAACAGTGTGACTGACTTAACAACCGCAGGGATTCGCTGAACGACGGAAGCAAGGAAGGTCATCGAAACCGACTGAACGTTTTGCTCGGCCAATAGAAATTTCGGGGTTCCGTGGTGGTCGTAAGTCAAGGACTACCTGTATCACCTCCAGAAGGTCCATTTGGGGTTGGGGGGTGGGTGGGTGGGGGGGCAAAGGTCTCCCCAAAATGACAGGCAGAACCGCAGCGACAAAACCCCGCCTCTTTTTAAAACAATCTAATGGGGTTTTTTTTAAACCAAGGTCGTGGCTGCCATTTTGACTTTTTTGACCCCCCACCCACCCAAGGACACCCTTATATCGGCCAATGATTCATGGGAAGGCTACACACACACCCCTTTATTGGGAGAAGGGAGATGTGGGTTTTGTGATGGAAACACAATGGGGAGGGGGTCTTCCCAGAGGAGGGGGGAGAGAGAGAGAGAGAGAGAGAGAGAGAGAGAAAGAAAGAGAGGCAGAAAGAAAGAGAGAGAAAGAGGGAAAGAAAGAGAGAAAGAGAGAGAAATGGAGAAAGAGAGAGAGAGAAAGAGGGAAAGAGAGAGAAAGAGGGAAAGAAAGAGAGAGAAATGGAGAAAGAGAGAGAGAGAAAGAGAGAGAAAGAGGGAAAGAGAGAAAGAGAGAGAGAGAGAGAGAGAGAGAGAGACCCGGGCTGTTCTCAGGCCCTCCAGAACCCTAAAAGGGGGTGGTGGTGGTCCCGTTCCTCCTCCTCTCCCACCCCCCACTGCCCCGCCGAGGAGCCTGCCTGGATGGTGAACGGATAGATGGCCTCGGGAGGTCCCGGCGAGGCTCAATGGAGGGAAATGGGGGACGGAGGGGCCCCAAAGCAACAATAGGCTCCCAATGAGGGTTTGGGGGGAATGGGGATATGGGAGGGGGGGGGGGGCTTTGGGGGAGGGAGTCAAAAATCAAACGGCAAATTAAAATCTCAAAGGATGCCTAAGGGGGGGGGGGGCTTGAGGTGGAGGGGGAGGTGGGGGGGTCTTGCTGGCAATGCCCCAGGGGGGGCCGTGGGGCAGCTGCTCCGTCCCGCCTGGTTGCATCCGATGTCTTGACTCCAGATCTGTCAAAGGGGGGGGGGAGGGGGGAGGAGGGGGGGAGAAAGGAAAGAGAGTTTGAGATACGGGTTCGAGTTTCGTTCTTCTCTCGTCTTACAACTGGTTGGATTTTTCTCCTCCGGTGAGGAAGAGGCGGGAGGAATAAATGGAAATAAATATTCAGCATTCAGTCGTTGAAATGGTCTACTAGCCTTAAATATTACTCAAGCCTACCTACTTACTTACTTCCTTCCCTCCTTCCTTCCTTCTTTCCCTCCTTTTTCCTTCCTTCTTCCTTCCCTTCTTCCTTCCCTCCCTCCTTCTTCCTTCCCTCCCTCCTTCTTCCTTCCTTCCCTCCTTCTTCCTTCCTTCCCTTCCTTCCTTCCTTCCCTTCTTCTTCCTTCCTTCTTCCTTCCACTCTCCCTCTTTTCCCTCCCTTTTCCAGGTTTGGGGGTCACCGGGGGGGGGGCCCGTTTCATCACTTCCCTTTTGAATTCAGTCGTTGGTTCGAACCTGATGTAGGGGGGTTTCCTGCCTGAGCAGAGGGTTGGACTAGATGACCTCCGGGGTCCCTTCCCAACTCTGTGATTCTTTCTCCCTACTTCCCCAGGGAAGATGAGGGTCTTCCTGCCACCCTCATTTTTTAATGACCCCATAATCCCTTGCCGGAGTGAAGTCTGAGCAACTGAATGGAGTGGAATATTTACTGGCCAGATGCCGTCCCTGTTGCCGATGAGGAGGTTATTTTTCCCAGCAGATACATGTCCTGAAGACAAAATCTGAGAAGCCACCAATCCCTTCGGGGCCTGGACTCCCTCCAACCGCGCCTGGGGTGAGACCCACAGATACTCACATGGGCTGGCCGATGGAATTACCAATGGGGAGGGATGTAGCTGTAGGCGGGCGTCCCCTGCGCCCGGTACGTTGGCACTGAGACGGGATGCGCCCCCAGGGCGGTGTGTTGTGGGGTCGTCAGCAGTGTGCCTGCGATGGGGAAGGGAGGGGGAAAAAAATTAAGGACGGGCTGCCGATAAATTCCATCGTTTTCCGGAAGCGTGCAGCTTGGCTCGCTAGCTTGTAAATGTGAAGGTTCCCTTTGCAAATCTGTGCCAGTCGTTCCCGACTCTAGGGGGCGGTGCTCATCTCCGTTTCAAAGCCGAAGAGCCAGCGCTGTCCGAAGACGTCTTTGTGGTCATGTGGCCCGCATGACTCAACGCCAAAGGCGCATGGAACGCTGTTCCCACCAAAGGTGGTTCCTGTTTTTCTACTTGCATTTTTTAAGTGCTTTCGAACAGCTAGGTTAGCAGAAGCTGGGACAAGTCACGGGAGCTCACTCCGTTATGCGGCGCTGGGGATTCGAACCACCGATCTGCCCACCTTTCTGATCGACAAGCTCAGCGTCTAAGCCACCACATCCCTCAATAGTTGTATACTCGGTTGGCAGAAGCTGGGACAAGTCACGGGAGCTCACTCTGTTACACGGCGCTGGGGATTCGAACCGCCCAACTGCCGACCTTTCTGATCGACAAGCTCAGCGTCTAAGCTACTGAGCCACTGCATCCCTCAATACTTGTATACTCGGTTGGCAGAAGCTGGGACGTGTCACGGGAGCTCACTCCGTTACGCGGCGCTGGGGATTCGAACCGCCCAACTGCCAACCTTTCTGATCGACAAGCTCAGCGTCTTAGTCGAGGACTACCTGTGGCACGTCTTATTCCGAGGTAGCTGACCTCCGGGATCTGAGTCTCTGAAAGAGCTTAGGCTTTTGAATACAGGGAGTCCTCGGCTTGCGACTGTTCGTTTAGTGACCAGTCGAAGTTACAGCGCCACTGGAATCAAAGGGGCTTACAATCATTTTACGCACTTATTAAGACCACTTCTGCATCCCCAGGGTGAGGGGACAAAAATTCGGGACGCTTGGGAAACGGGCTCGTATTTACGACGGTCGCACGTCCCCGGGGGGTCACATGATCCCCCTCCCTCCACTTTTTGCAACCTTCTGACCAACATGAGGAAGCCTGATTCTCTTAACGACGCTATAAGTAACTCAGCCGCGGCGATTCACTTAAGAACCGTGGCCAGAAAGGTCATAAAATGGCCCAAGGCCCATTTAACGTCTCACTCACAGAATTTTGGGCTCGCTGGTGGGCGTAAGTCGGAGGACTACCGGAAAGGCATTTAACGCATCGTTTACAAAATGTGGATCCGCCCCCGACGATTCCGCCGGCGCCTGGCTGGGCAGCATGGGGCTTGTAGTCCAGGATACGGGACCGAAAGGCGGTGTTTGGTGATTGGGGGGGGGGGGGGAGGCTGTCCTTCGGCTCGGCGGCCGTCCTTACCTGCGGACATGGCCATGGTGGCCCCGGCGACCATCCCCATGGCGACGCCGTTGGCCCTGGGTGCGGTGACGGGTGCCGGGTAGATGGCAGAGGGGATGCTGTTGGGCTGGACCACCGTGGTGTGGTGGATGACGTGGGGCTGGGCCGCGTAGACCGGCTGCGTGTAGTACGCCCCCTGCGGGAGGGGAAAGGAGCGGCAAGTGAGAAAAACTTTGGCGGAAAGTCAGCTCTTTTGGGGGGGGGGAGGGGGGGAGTCTGCAGAACCCGCTGGTTGTTTCCTCTTGGGTCCTCCCCCCCTTAATCCTCCCCCCCCGCCATTCTCCCCAAATTCCATTGGGGGGGGGAGTGTGACACGAATCTCCCAAGCCCTCCTTGACCAACTTTGGACCGGGGTTGAGCAAGCTGTGCGACTTTAAGAGGGGTCGGGGAGGAAGAGGAAAAGAGGAGGAGGAGGAGAAGGGGAAGGGGAAGAAAGAGGAGGAAGGGAAAAGGAGGAGGAAGGAGAAGGGGGGAAGGAAGAGGAGGAGGAAGAGGAGGAGAAGGGGAGGAGGAAGAAGAAGAGGGAGGAAGAGGAGAAGAGAAAGAGGAGGAGGAAGAGGAGGAGGAAGAACGAGAAGGAGAAGGGGAAGAGGAGAAGGGGAGGAGGAGGAAGAAGAGGGAGGAAGAGGAGGAGGAAGAGAAAGAGGAGGAGGAGGAAGAGGAGGAGAAAGAGGAGAAAGGGAGGAGGAGGAAGAAGAGGAGAAGGGGAGGAAGAGGAGGAGGAGGAAGAGTAGGAGAAGGGGAGGAGGAAGAAGAAGAGTGAGGAAGAGGAGAAGAGAAAGACGAGGAAGAGGAGGAGGAAGAACGAGGAGGAAGGAGAAGGGGAAGGGGAGAAGGGGAGGAAGAGGAAGAAGAGGGAGGAAGAGTAGGAGGAAGAAAAAGAGGAGGAGAAAGGAAGAGGAGGAGGAGAAGGGGAAGTGGAAGAAAGAGGAGGAAGGGAAAAGGAGGAGGAAGGAGGAGGGGGAGGAAGAGGAGGAGAAGGGGAGGAGGAAGAAGAAGAGGGAGGAAGAGGAGAAGAGGAAGAGGAGGAGGAAGAGGAGGAGGAAGAATGAGGAGGAAGGAGAAGGGGGAAGAGGAGAAGGGGGAAGAGGAGAAGGGGAGGAGGAGGAAGAAGAGGGAGGAAGAGGAGGAGGAAGAGGAGGAGAAAGAAAGAGGGGGAAGAAAGAGGAGGAAGAAGAGGAAGAGAAACAGAGGAAGAGGAGGAGGAAGAGAAAGAGGAGGAGAAAGGGAAGAGGAAGAAAGAGGAGGGAGAAAGAAAGGAGAAGGGGGAAGAGGAAGAAAGAGGAGGAAGAAGAGAAAGGGAAAAGGAGGAGGAAGAAGAGAAGGGGGAGGAGGAAGAGGAAGAGGGGGAAGAGAAACAGGAGGAGGAAGAGAAGGGGGAAGTGGAAAGAGGTGGAAGAAGAGAAAGAGGAGGAGGAAGAGGAGGAGGGGGAGGAGGAAGACCAAGAAGAGGAAGAGGACAATGACTGTGAGGTCCTTGTTGCTCTATGAGCTGGGTCGTTTTCTTGCAGACATTTCATGACCCAACTAGGGAACATCATCAGTGCAAGATGGGATGGAGTTTGCTCTATTTATATATATATATATATATATATATATATATGAGACCTGCCCTATCTGTGCTGGAGGGGCTGTTCTCGGTGGTTCTTTATAAGGACGCGGCGGCCACAAAGGGTGACAGGGCAAGCTACTATATATATATAAACAGAAAGCCAAAACCTCTTCCCTTCTAGCCCTGATGACATTCCCTAGCTGGGTCACGAGACGTCTCCAAGAAAACCCCCCAAGCTCAGAGACCACCGAGGACCCTACAGCCCTCCTCCTCCTCCTCTTTCTCCTGCTCTTCCTCTTCCTCCTCCTCTTCACAAGCACCACGCCCTTCTAACACTGATGACGTTCCCTAGCTGGGTCATGAGACGTCTCCAAGAAAACCCCCCAAGCTCAGAGACCACCGAGGACCCTACAGCCCTCCTGCTCTTTCTCTTCCTCCTCCTCCTCCTCCTCTTCACAAGCACCACGCCCTTCTAGCCCTGATGACGTTCCCTAGCTGGGTCACGAGACGTCTCCTCCCCTAAAAAACCACCCCTCCAAGCTCCGAGAGCCCCCGAGGACTCCTCAAATTCAGGAGCTGCAAATATTCTCTTCCTACCCAAACACACCTGCAGAGCCGAAGACGGGCGGGCGGACGGACTCACCTGGGCGTAGAGGTTCTGCTGCGGGTAGGCACTTCGGATGGGGTACATGGCCGTCTGGTAGGGGTTGGGCGACGGAGAGTAGGGGGGCGGGGCGTTATTACTCTGGGTTGGAGGGACTTTGTAGGGCGTCCCAGCAGGGTAGCCTGTGGAGGAGGAGGAGGAAGAAGAAGCGGTAAGGGCCTTGACCCAGGTGAAGGTCAGAGGAAGACAAGCGCCCATCGTCCCCGTCTCTATTTATCCTCCCAGTGGACTCCGAGACCAAGCGCCATGTTTTAAAGTGGGGGGGGGGGGGGAGAGAAGGGGAGGGGGATTGTCCTGCACCCCCTTCTATCCTGGGCGCATGCACATTGACCCCAAACAGGGAGTTGCGGGTGTCGCCCGCTGCAATTCATGTCTCGCTTAGCGACAATCCACGGGGAGCTCAATTCTGGTCTGTCTGGAGTTTTTTTTAATACCGGCCCTGTGGGCGTGGCTTGGTGGGCGTGGCTTGGTGGTGCTGGGAGTCATGTGACTGGGTGGGCGTGGGTATGTGGTCATGTGACTGGGGGAGGTCGTCAAAAGACAGAAACTCACTTTAACTAATGTCCTGCTGGAGCAGGGTTGGGCTAGATGACCTCCAGGTGCCTTCCAGCCCTGGATTGTCCGCTGAAGCTGCGTCTAGTGCCTGGTTTGTAGTCCTTCCTTCCTCTCCTTTTTCCCTATCTCCTTTCCACCCTTCCTTTCTTTCCCTCTTTCTCTTTTCTTTCTTTCTTTCTTTCCCTTCCATTCCTCTCCGTTTTCCCTCCCTCCTTCCCACCCTCCCTTTCTTTCCCTCTTTCTCTCTTTTCTTTCTCTCTTTCTTTCCCTTCCTTCCTTTCTCTTTCTTTTTTCTTTCTTTTCCTTCCTTCCTCTCCCTCTCTCTTTCTCTCTCTTTCTTTCCCTTCCTTCCTTTTCTTTCTCTTTCTTTCTCTTTCTTTCTCTCCTTCTTTCCCTTCCTTCTCTTTCTTCCTTCTCTTTCTCTTTCCCTTCCTTCCTTTCTCTTTCTTTCTTTCCCTTCCTTCCTTTTCTTTCTTTCTTTCTCTTTCTCTTTCTTTCTTTCTTTCTTTCTTTCTTTCCCTTCCTTCCTTCTCTTTCTTTCTTTCTTTCTTCTTTCTTCCTTCTCTCTCTCTTTCTTTCTTTCCCTTCCTTTCTTTCTTTCTTTTCCTTCCTTCCTTCCTTCCTTCCTTTTCTTTCTTTCATAGCATCCCCCCAACCCCCATTTTTGGCCTAGGAGGCTTCGGGGAACTTTTTAAACTTTTTTTAGTGTTTTTTTTTTACTACCGGTTCTGTAAACCAATAGCATTTTTTATTCGAACCCGTAGCATTTCTCCCATGCTTTGAACCCAAAGCCGGGCACCAAAATTTGAAATATTTGGCGTGGCTCTGCAAACATTTCTGGCCGACGTTCCTTGCCCCTGCGGATTGTGCAGCCAGTCCTCGACTTACGGCCGCAATGGAGTGCAGCATTTGTCGCTAAGTGAGACATTGGTTAAGTGAGGTTTGCCCCCCCATCCCCGTTTTGCGACCTTTCTTGCCACGGTTGTTAAGCGAAGCACTGAAGTTCTTAAAATTAGTAGCACGGTTGTTAAGTGAATCCGTCTTCCCCAGTGACTTTGCCTGCCAGAAGGTCGCAAGAGAGAGTCAGGGAGACTGCAACCGTCGTAAGAACGTGCCAGTTGCCAAGCCTCTGAATTCTGATCACGTGACCACGAGGAATGCGGAAACGGTCGTAAGTGTGAAAAACGGCCCTAAGTCCATTTTTTCCCAGCGCCATTGTAACTTTGTATGGTCACTAAATGAACTATTGTAAGTCGAGGATTACTTGTATCCACTCAATTTAAAGGGTTTTCGTGGAAACCCGTTTTTACGATCCTGAAAGTTATTTTCTGCTCTGATTTTAAAGGGTAGAAATATTTACTCGCTTCCGCCTGGCGTGAAAACGAAAATTGCTACCAGCCTGAAGTAAAACTCCCACCGTTATTCTGAAGCGCAAGTCCCACTTTTTTTCCAAACCTACCCAAATATAATATACTCAGGAAGGAAATTCGGTAGCTGAAGATTCACTCCCGTCTTTTCAAAATTGGGTTCTTTGCAGTGAATTCAATGGGAGACTAAATATTTTAAAATCTATCTATCTATCTCTACCTAACTACCCACTTATCTATCTTATCATCTGTCTAATATTCTCTCTGTCTGTCTGTCTATCATTTTCTATCTCTCCACCTACTCTCTCTATTATCTATCTATCTATCTATCTATCTATCTATCTATCTATCTATCTATCTATCTATCTATCTATCTTATCTATCTCTCTTATCTCTCTCTCTCTCTCTCTCTCTATCTATCTATCTATCTATCTCTATCTACCTACCTACCCACCTATCTATCTTATCATCTGTCTATCTAATATTCTGTCTGTCTGTCTTTCATTTTCTATCTCTCTACCTACTCTCTCTATTATCTATCTATCTGTCTGTCTGTCTGTCTGTCTCTATCTATATATCTATCTATCTTATCTACCTATCTTATCTATCTATCTATCTATCTATCTTATCTATATATCTAATCTATCTAATCTCTTATCTATCTCTTATCTATCTATCTTTATCTCTTATCTATCTATCTATCTATCTATCTATCTATCTATCTATCTATCTATCTATCTATCTATCTATCTAATCTATCTCTTATCTATCTATCTTATCTATCTATCTAATCTAATCTATCTCTCTTATCTTATCTATCTATCTTATCTATATTATCTAACTTATCTATCTATCTTATCTATCTATCTATCTAATCTATCTAATCTATCTCTCTTATCTTATCTATCTATCTATCTTATCTATCTTATCTATATCTATCTAATATATCTATCTTATCTATCTATCTATCTTATCTATCTATCTAACTTATCTATCTTATCTATCTATCTATCTATCTATCTATCTATCTATCTATCTATCTATCTAATCTTATCTATCTATCTAACTTATCTATCTTATCTATCTATCTATCTATCTATCTATCTATCTATCTATCTATCTATCTATCTATCTATCTATCTATCTATCTATCTATCTAATCTATCTTATCTATCTATCTATCTCTTATCTATCTATCTATCTCTTATCTATCTATCTATCTATCTATCTATCTATCTATCTTATCTGTCTGTATCTATCTTATCTATCTATCTTATCTGTCTGTCTCTATCTTATCTTTCTTATCTATTTATCTTGTCTGTCTATCTTATCTTATCTTATCTTATCATCTTGTCTGTCTGTCTGTCTGTCTGTCTGTCTGTCTGTCTGTCTGTCTGTCTGTCTGTCTGTCTGTCTGTCTATCTATCTATCTATCTATCTATCTATCTATCTATCTATCTATCTATCTATCTATCTATCTATCTATCTATCTATCTATAAAAAACCCAAGTATCATTCACTCATTATGAAATCTCCAGAACTGCAAAGCTTTCAAACTTGAAATTGGGCATGTTTGTTCCTCTCGGCTTCTAGGGGCTTGCTATGAAAGGATTTTTCAAAATGACCATCAGATCATTAGTATTTCTTATACGGTAATTAATACGCTCTGATGCTAAGGAGCTCTACTCCCCTTCCCCACCTGAAAAGAACTCTGTTCCAACTGCCACTTTACCTCACATTCCGTTACCTCAGTTCAAACTGGCAGATGTACCATTCCTTCACTCAGGAGCGGCCTGGGGCTCCTTACAGCACTAAATGTTGTTACCTCACCCGAATGTCTACGCCTTCCACCTATGGAACGGCTTTTGGACTCAAGGCGGCGGGAATGACATTCCCTTATTGTGTTTCAATTACCGACCACCACTGAGGCGACGGATTGTGAACCGGATTTCTTCTGCATTGCCCGATCACATAGTTTTGTCGCAAAAGACAGATATCCAGCTAGTACTTTCTATGTCAAAATGCCCTTGGTGGTGGGTGTGGGGTTTACGCCGACATGCAGCGAGACAAGATTTTAAATCTAGCTGTGATTTGAGGTTGCTAAGCTCCTAGGCCCTAAATTTGGAAATGTTATTTTAAAACTTGGCCCATCCGTAAATCTTCAGCATCCAAATAAAAGCATTTTTGGCTCCTGACTTTTATGCTAACAAACTGAATTTTGGAGGGTTTTTGTTTTTAAGTTAAGGGGAGCTGAGATGTTTTCAGAAGTCCTCAACTTACGACAGTTTGTTTAGTGACCGTTCAAAGTTACAAACGGCACTGGGAAAAAGCGACTTAGGGCCGTTTTTCACACTTACGACCGTTGCATCCCCATGGTCACATGATCCGAATTCGGGCATTTGGCAATTGACTCCTATTTATGGCCGTTCCAGTGCCTCAGAGTCATATGATCTCCTCTTGCGACCTTCCCGACAATCAACGTCAATGGGGAAAGCCAGATTTGCTTAACGACTGCACGATTCACTTAAGAACGGTGGAGATTTGCTTAACAATGGTGGCAAAACAAACAAACAAAAGATTGCAAAACAGGGTCAAATCCGCTTAAGGACTTAGCAACCCGTTTGCGGGGCTCAATTGTAGTCCTGCTGTGATATTTTCTATGGGAGGAAAATGGGAGGAAGTTAGATGATAGGTAGCCATAACAACATTCTTTCAAAAAGCCAAGGTCATCGTTTATCTTTGCACCTCTGCACCTGACCGGAACTGGATGGGTGGAAGCTACCAGCGTGGCAGTGGGGGATTGGACCACACATACACACAAACACACACACACACTGTTTACCTGCGGCGTAACCGGCGGCGGTCGCCGAATAGATGTTCGGGTTGTAGGTGGCGGCGGTGGGGTATCCCGCGGGATAACCTGTGGAGGGAAGAGAGCGGGTGATTTAATGGGCAGGAGGGCACAATTTTTCACGGCAACACAAAACGGCAACCGCCCGCTGTGCAGGAGATCTGCACAAAATAATAGCTGTTGAACTCGATTCATATTTGTTTCCCCCAAAGAGCAATTAGATCTACAGAGTCGTGAGTTATGCCAGCCCTGGCTTAATTTGTTTATTTTAATTTATCGCCCTCTGCCACTTCTGGAGTACCGAGAAAGGGAGAGAAAAGAGAGATGAGAGAAAGAGAGAGAGAGAGAAAAGAGAAAGAGAGAGAGAAATGAGAAAGAGAGAGAGGAGATAAAAGAGAGAGAGATGAAAGAGAGAGAAAGAGAGATGAGAGACAGAGGGAGAAAAACGAGAGGGGGAGATGAGAGAAATGAGAAAGAGATGAGAGAGAGAGAAAGTGAGAGATGAGAGACAGAGAAAGAGAGAAAAACATGAGAGAGAGAGGGATGAGAGAGTGAGAGAAATGAGAGAGAAAGAGTTGAGAGACAGAAAGAGAGAAATGAGAGAGAGATGAGAGAGAGAGAAAGAGAAATGAGAGAAAAAGAGAGAGAGAAAGAGTCGAGAGATGAGAGAGGGAGGGAGAGGGGGAGAGAGAGAGACAGCTGCCCTATTTTGTATTTCACTTCAGGTAAGGACTTGTCGTCTTCAGCTCTAAGGAATTCCCCAGGCAGTTTCTGCTAATAAAATCAGCTTTATGGCTACAAGAAGAAATAGCAACTTGGGGGGGGGGGGGGGGAGATTTCAGGACAGAGTAACCATGGCCGACAGACACCCCGCAAATGCAAAAGGTCCATAAAGAGGTTTTTGCTTTCTTCCTTGCTTAGCAGGGGTCCTTGGTGCTCTCTGAGCTTGGCTGCTGCTTTCCTGCAGACGTTTCATGACCCAACTAGATAACATCATCAGTACTCGAAAAGAGTGGAGTTTGTAGAGGTAAGAGAGAGGAGGAGGAGAATTAGTTAAAAGTAGCAGTTTCCTCTCCCCCCCCCCCCCAAGTCACTGGTCATGCTGTCCAATCCAGGGGCCGGCTGGTGGCTAGGTTACCTGCTCTTCCTATGGTCAGCCACCTGTGAGAATGTCCTTGGTTCCCACAGGAGAACTACATTGTTTTGGCTCTAACACCCCATCTAACTATTTCCTCCCTTCCCACTTCAGGGTTAACAATGGAAAGCCGGCTCTGTGGAGTTAATGAAACTCACTCCTTGCCAGAATAAATAACCCTTAGTTCCAGTTGTTCATTTTTACAAGGGTTGTGTTCAGCCACTAAATCAGGTTAATTAAAAATCGGCGGCGGTTCGTTCTGGAGAGGCTGAAGATTAACGCGGAGAGAGCGTGTGCCAGGCCTGGACCGCCAAGGCGTCGTGGGAGCGGGCAAGATTCTGGCAATTGCACCTCTCTTTGGGTTGCATTTATAGAAACCGGCCATGCCGAATTCTAATGAGCACTTCAGCTGAGAGGAAAACTAACAGAGGTGGACGTCCCATAATGTAGCTGTCAGGTTTCCGAAAGATGCCCTAATTAATTCACGAGCCTCGAGCCACGTTTCAAAAGAAATCCAGTCATTTATTAGGAACAACACTTTGGCAATACCCCAGCGGAGTCTGATCTGACCTCACGTACGTTACGGCTGAACTTTGCTCCCGTTTCCCTCCCTTCATTCATCTGTGTCATAAATCACATTATCCAACGAGGTGCTCCAGCAGGCTAAATAATTCCACGCCTCGCAAGCCTGCTGTGGTAATTTGAGATCCGATTCCAGCTGAAAGTATGCGTGGGATGCACACACGGCAATTATATAGGAGAGGATAGTGCCCGTTTGGCTTGTAAAATGGCGCCCCGGATGGGTTCGTGCCATCCGTACTGTTTATGTCCAGAACTGCGATTCCCAGCGTTCTACGAGAATGAGGGATTCTGGGAAACGTAGGCCCGGGAAGTGCCGGGTTCCTTCCACAGCTGTTAAGCGAAATCACTGCCAGGTGTTAAATTACTCACACGGTTATTCAGTGAATCTGGCTTCCCCATCGACAGAAGATCACAAAAGGAGCCTGGGATGGACTCGGTTGCTAAACCTCCGAGTTTTGATCCCGTGACCAAGTACGAGCAACCGTCCGAAGTCACATTTTCCAGAGCCGTTGTAACTTCAAATGGCCATTAAACGAACTGCTGTTAAGTCAAAGGCCGCCTGTAACTCTAGGGTAAGGAACCGGGCTCCAGAGGGTGTCAAAACTGCCTCTTTCGACAACAGGAAAACAATTTGCGTTTCCAGCTTCGATTCACATCTGCCGTTTATTTCTCTGCCCCCAAATAAAAGCCGCATTTCCTCGGGAGGTGAGGCAGCCACCCCCACCCCCCCACACAGTGTGACATTGCGAAGAGTGTGCTCCATGTGTCTAATTTCACGGGTGGTTACACCCTCGATCAAACCCGCATCCCAAGACTCCCGAACCGAGGTTAAAAGCCTGCCAGGAGAGGCAATTAAATTTCAGGGGTCTCGAATGGTGACGCCTCCCATGTTGATGAGACGACAAATTTGGGTTGGGGGAAGGTAACAATCTCTTCCCTCCCTCCCTTCAAGGCGGCTCAGTAGCAGCATTAACAGCCCCTTCCCGTGAAAATACCATGCGGCCGGTATTTAGCAGCGCGATGGAACGTGCCAGCGGGCCGGGGGAAACGGCGCATCCTCCATGGAGCCGAAAAAATCTCGCCGATCTGTCACCGAGGTTGCTGTGAAACTCTTTTGTCTGGCAGAAAAAAAAATCTGCAAACGAAGGCCAAAACAGCACTAATTTTTTATTTTATTTTATTTATACCCCGCCCTTCTCCTTGTTAGGACCCAGGGCGGCGCACAGGGATTCTTAAAACCACAATAAAGACAATATACATCGTTAAAAACATATTAAATTATTTAAACCCGTGCTAAAAACCCATTTAAAACCCTGCCTAATTATAATTTATCCATAAAAAGTCAGAAACGGGGGGCTATGCTAGGCCGGCCTGTTGGAATAGAAATGTCTTAAGACGTTGGCGGAAGAGGCAGAGGTCCGAGGTGGTGCGTAGGTCGGGGGGGGTAGGTCGTTCCAGAGGGCCGGGCCCGCCACAGAGAAGGCCCTTCCCCTGGGTGTCACCAACCGGCATTGCCCGGCCGACGGCACCCGGAGAAGACCCTTGGACTGCAAGGCCATCCAACTGGTCAGTCCTAGAGGAGATCCACCCTGGCTGCTCTCTAGAAGGCCAGATCCTGAAGAGGGAACTCAAAGGCTTTGGCCACCTAAGGAGAAGGAAGAAGGACTCCCTGGAGAAGAGCCTCATGCTGGGAACGATGGAGGGCAGAAGAAGAAGAAGGGGACGGCAGAGAAGGAGGGGGCTGGATGGAGTCCCCGAAGCAGCCGGCGTGAGCTTGAATGGACTCCAGAGGATGGGAGAGGACAGGAAGGCCTGGAGGAACATGGTCCATGGGGTCACGGTGGGTCGGACAAGTCTTCGCAACTAATACCACCACCACCACACATATATATGGTGTGCATATATGGCTAAGCCTTTCTGATACTTTGAGAACAGCGGCTCTTATAAGCAACGTTCAACAGCCCTGCATTTAAATTCGCGTCTCTTCTCTCCAATTTTAAATTCTTTCCTGCAGCATTTAATTGCTTTCCTAATATCGCCACTATAATCACACTCACACACATCCCCAGTTGTCGCAAGGATTACGGCCAAATTTAAAAAAAGACAAAGCTGTATTTTATTAATATGGAAATCAGAAATGAACTTCCGCGTTCAACTTAAAGAGTGGCGCCCCGCAGCGCTCCTCATTTCCAATCTTCGGAGGATTATAAATTGACGGAATAATAAGAACGCAGCTTGAAGATTAGTGAGCTCTCTAAACTGAGGAAGGTGAAATTTGAAATCCTGGTCTTGACAGACAGACGGACAGGGGTCAAGGGGCTGACACGGAAAGCGAGTGTTGGAGCCCACCAGTGGCCAGCGAAGCTGGCGGCAGATTCGGACAGTGAGGAGGGTTGGGGAGGAACCTGGGCCAGTCCTGGAGTCTGGGGAAGGCTCTGTGTCGGAGGCAGAGAGGGGGCCAGGTCCAAAAGCCAGTTATCAGCTGCCTTCGAAATCGGAGATCAGTGGGGCAGAAGAACAGCTGGAGCCTGTTCCCAGTGTGCGCATGTGCAGAGTGGCCAGACACGAAGGGATGAGCTAAAGAACAGGGAGGAAGGCCACAGGTAGACGAGGAATGGCCCCTCCCAGGGGAAATAAAAGAGGAAGCGCCAGGGGAGTGGAGTTTGCAGGAGACCATTCGTTCGCTTCATTGGTTTGTAACTCTCCGAGGCCAAATACTAAATATTTTTCGATTTCACCACTGGAGAGAATGTGTTGTGAGGTAACGGCACATCAATACGGGACCAGAGTGCGCCAGCGGCAGGTGTCCTAAAGAGAGACCGCCAGGATGTGGTTAAAGGATGTGATAGTTATAATAAATTTATAATCTCCTGTCGTGCAGGATTGATCTCGCGCTCTGCGGTTCTCAGGAAGACGTTTCGCTTTTGTTTTCCGTCGTCGGCATGAATCGGTGGGGAGCCCAACAGTACACAGATAATCCTCCACTTACAACCACAAGAACAGGGGGGGAGGAGGAGGTGGGGGGGTTGGACTAGAAGACCTCCAAGGACCCCTTCCTCGGATTCCGTTATCCTGAAATTGCTGAGCACGGTAAATACGTTGCTTAAGAGCCAAATAGACGCCGTTTGTGTCCCAAAATCAATTTGAAAAATCTTCGGCCGGCAAATCCGGAATCTCGTGTTTCGTGAAGCCTTATCACAAACCGGCAGGTAAGCAGGTATTGAATCCAGTAGTCAACCAATTAGCACGAATCACTCGGATCCCCAAAAAATAAAATAGAAATCTAACGTCTGGATGGGAAGGGCGAAATTGCTTTGCGATCTATATGAGCTTGAGCGCTGCAAAAATTAGGCCCTTAAACAATGTTGTCTTGAACGCACAAACTACGAGAAGGCGGCTTCTTGGTTTTGTTGTAAACTTGAATTCGGCACCCGCGGAATCCCAACGTTGAAAAGACAGCAAAAGCTGAAGCTGGAGTAGCTGGTTGGGTTCAGTGGGAGGTTGGGGAGTTCTAGTTCCACCTTACCGGAGGATAGCCGGCTGGGTGACTTTAAGCCAATACACCAGGAGACGGTGAGTTCTAGTTGGGCCTTGGGCATGCCAGCTGTGTGGGTGTCTTTGGGCCAATCACTAGGAGACGGCGAGCTCTAGTTCAGCCTTGGGCATGAAAGCCAGCTGGGTGACTTTGGGCCAAACACCAGGAGACAGGGAATTGTAGTTGTACCACGGGCATGATAGCTGGCTGGGTGTCTTTGGTCAAATCACTAGGAGACATGAAATTCTAGTTCTCCAAAGCACCTGAGGGCAGAGGACAAGAAGCAATGGGTGGAAACTAATCAAGGAGAGAAGCAACTTAGAGCGGATGAGAAATTTCTGGACAGTGAGAACAATTAATCAGTGGAACAAAAGTTGCCTCCAGAAGTGGTGAATGCCCCAACACTGGAAGTCTTCAAGAAGATGTCGGATAGCCATTTGTCTGAAACGGTAGAGGGCTTCCTGCCTAGGCAGGGGGTTGGACTAGAAGACCTCCAAGGTCCCTTCCAACTCTGCTATTGTATTGGGTTGAGAGAAGATGAGAAGAGAAGGGAGAAGAGAAGGGAAGAGAAGAGAGGAGAATAGAGAAGAGAAGAAAGAAGGGAAGAGAATAAAGAATAGAGAAGAGGACTGGAAGTCTTTCAGAAGATGTTGGAGAGCCATTTGTCTGAAAGGGTATAGGGCTTCCTGCCTAGGCAGGGGGTTGGACTAGAACACCTCCAAGGTCCCTTTCAACTATTCTATTCTATTCTATTCTATCGTATCACGGGCATGACAGCTGGCTTTGGGGCAATCACTCGGAGACAGGGAATTCATAATTAGCAACCCCCTCCCAGACCAGCAGGGGGCATTCTGCATGAGTGGGCAGAATCTCACCTTGGAGGACTAAAAATCTAATTTTCACGCTGCCAGCAGCTCTGCTCTCACCTGGGAACTGAGCTTTCTTAGTATACGATGCAGAGGAGCCCGAAGGAGCCATCGGCGTGAACTAAATTTGCTGACGCCGGTCAAAAGGAACAATAATTGGACAGAGGAGACATCTTTATATGTTGACATAATTACTTGGCAGAAGGGGAATTCCGGAGTGGGATAATATCAGCATAAGCAAAGGGTTGGGGGGGATGGAGGGGGGGGGGGAGATCCTGAAGGACATCTAACTTGCTCTTCAGAAAGGTCAGACCAGAGATTAAACCGGGATCGGCAACTATGGTCCCTGTAGACTTCAACTCCCAGAACTCCTCAGACAAATATGGCCGCCTTTACGACCTGTGGACTTCAACCAGAATTCCTCAGTCAAATATGGTCCCCTTTATGACCTGTGGACTTCAAGTCCCAGAATTCCTCAGCCAAATATGGCCCCCTTTATGACCTGTGGACTTCAACTCCCAGAATTCCTCAGCCAAATATGGCCCCCTTTACAACCTGTGGACTTTAATTCCCAGAATTCCTCAGTCAAATATGGTCCCCTTTATGACCTGTGGACTTCAACTCCCAGAATTCCTCAGTCAAATATGGTCCCCTTTATGACCTGTGGACTTCAAGTCCCAGAATTCCTCAGTCAAATATGGTCCCCTTTATGACCTGTGGACTTCAAGTCCCAGAATTCCTCAGCCAAATATGGTCCCCTTTATGACCTGTGGACTTCAAGTCCCAGAATTCCTCAGTCAAATATGGTCCCCTTTATGACCTGTGGACTTCAAGTCCCAGAATTCCTCAGTCAAATATGGTCCCCTTTATGACCTGTGGACTTCAACTCCCAGAATTCCTCAGCCAAATATGGCCCCCTTTACAACCTGTGGACTTTAATTCCCAGAATTCCAGAGCCAATGATCTTGTTACGACCCGTGGATTTCAATTCCCAGAATCCCTCAGCCAGCATATGGCTGCCTCAGGAATTCTGGGAGTTGAAGTCCACAAGTCATAAAGGGGGCATGGTACCTCACTTAACTGTCTTGCTTAGCAACGGAAATTTTGGGCTCCACTGTGGTCGTAATTCAAGGACTACCTGTACTATGTTAGTCCCCGACGTATGACCACAGTCGGGGCCAAAACGTCTGTTGCTATGCAAGACATCTCTTAAGGGAGTTTTGCCTCGTTTTACGACCTCTCCTGCCCCAGTTGCTAAGTGAATCAATGCCGTGGCTCGGTTAATGGCACGGTTGTTAAGTGACTTCATCTTCCCCATCGACTTCGCTTCTCCAAAGGACGCAAACGTGATCCTAGAAGGCTGCAACCGTCATAAATGTGAGGCCGTTTGCCCAGAGTCTGGATTTTGGTCATGTGACCCAACGGCCGTAAGTCTGAAAAACAGTCGTAAGTCTTTTTCTTTGTGCTTTTTTTTTTACGGTAACCCTCATTGAGGGCTGCTGCTTTCTTTGTTGGTCTACCTTTCGCGGAAAAAAAACCCTGCGCGGAAAAAACTGGGACAGGCGGCAATTAACAAACAAGAACCCCCGCTATTTTTAATTACCGTTTTCCCTTTCATGGTGCATCAACACACACAGCCTGCCCTGGCATTAGTAAGTGGAACGCTTCCTCCGAGTATTTGGAGCGTTGTCTTCGCTCTGCAATTCTCCAACCGCTTCTTAAGGCGGTTTTAAAAAACCGGCGGACTTCAATTCCCAGAATTCCCCAGCCAGCCATGCTGGCTGGCTGGGGAATTCTGGGAGTTGAAGTCCGCCCATCTTAAAAGTCGCCATGTTGGGGGAAAACCACGGCTCTCGATATCGTCTCATTCTCTTCGTTGGATGTTTGTTCTTGGCTGCCATTTTATTACAATACAATACAATAGCAGAGTTGGAAGGGACCTTGGAGGTCTTCTAGTCCAACCCCGTCTAGACAGGAAACCCTATATCATTTCAGACAAATGGCTATCCGACATCTTCTTGAAGACTTGCAGTGTTGGGGCATTCACAACTTCTGGAGGCAACTTCTGTTCCACTCATTGTTCTCACTGTCAGGAAATTTCTCCTCAGTTCTAAGTTGCTTCTCTCCTTGATTAGTTTCCACCCATTGCTTCTTGTCCTGCCTTCAGGTGCTTTGGAGAATAGTTTGACTCCCTCTTCTTTGTGGCACCCTCTGAGATATCGGAACACTGCTATCATGTCTCCCCTGGTCCTTCTTTTCATTAAACTAGACATACCCAGTTCCTGCAACCGTTCTTCATATGTCTTACTCTCCAGTCCCCTCATCCTCTTTGTTGCTCTTCTCTGCACTCTTTCTAGAGTCTCCACATCTTTTCTACATCGTGGCGACCAAAACTGGATGCAAAAATACAGGTAGAAGAGCAACAAAGAGGATGAGGGGACTGGAGGCTAAACCATATGAAGAACGGTTGCAAGAACTGAGTAGGTGTAGTTTAATGAAAAGAAGGACCAGGGGAGACATAATAGCAGTCTTCCGATATCTCAGGAACTGCCCCAGAGAGGGGGAAGGGGGTCAAGCTATTCTCCAAAGCCCCCCAAAGGCCAGAGAAGGAATCATGGAGGGAAACTGATCTTGGAGAGATTCAGCCTGGAAATAAGGAGGAATTTCCTGACAGTGAGAACAATCCACCCCTGGAACAGAAGTTGCCTTCGGAAGTTGTGGGAGCTTCATCCCTGGAGGCTTTCAAGGAGAGACAAGGCTGCCCTCTGTCAGAAATGGTGTAAGGTCTCTTGCTTGGGCAGGGGGTTGGATTGGATGACCTCCAAGGTCCCTTCCCACTCTGTTCATCTATATTCAATGGAACAGAAGTTGCCTTCGGAGGTTGTGGGAGCTTCATCCCTGGAGGCTTTCAAATAGAGACCGGACTAGCATCTGTCAGAAAGGGTGTAGGCCAGGGTATCCTGTTTGGGCGCAGGGGTTGGTCTAGATGACCTACAAGGCCCCTTCCCACTCTGTTAACCTGCATCTGTATCTAATTCCAAGTGTGGTCTTATTGGGGCTTTGTAAAACAAAGATGAGCATCCGGTGTCTTTCTTTGTGGCGCCTGCCTCTCTCTGGTCACGCGCCGGCATGCCACTGCATCTCTCTGCGGTAGTGCGAAAATATTAATTTTCTTTCCCAGGGAGGGGAAAAGGGAAGGTTTTCACATGGAAACGGCCTTGATTCCTTCCAATTCTGCTCTTCCTCGCTCGCAGCAAAGGCGCCCTTGTAGCTTCAGAGGCTGGTTTGAAAACCGCCCCTCGTAGGCACTGCCTTTTGACAGATAAAACAAGACACACACACACACTCAAGACGAGGAACGCAAATCAACGGTGGCAGCCGGCTGCGTTTTCAAGGTTACGGATCAAAGCGGGGAATGGAGAGAGGGGGGGGGAGGGGGAGAGAGAGAGAGAGAGAGAGAGAGAAAGTGAGAAAGTGAGAGATGAGAGACATAGAAAGAGAAAAACATAAAAGAAAGAGAGGGATGAGAAAAAGAAATGAGAGAGAAAGAGAGAGAGGAGAGAGGGAGAAAAGAGAGAGAGATGAAAGAGAAAGTAAGTGAGATATGAGAGGCATTTGAAGCCTAAGGCAGACTAGAACTCCCAGTCTCCTGGTGATTGGCTCAAAGTCCCCCAGCTGGCTTTCACCTCTAAGGCAGGACTAGAACTCCCAGTCTCCTGGTGATTGGCCCAAAGTCATCCAATGGGCTTTCATGCCTAAGGCGGGACTAGAACTCCCAGTCTCCTGGTGATTGGCTCAAAGTCCCCCAGCTGGCTTTCACCTCTAAGGCAGGACTAGAACTCCCAGTCTCCTGGTGATTGGCCCAAAGTCATCCAATGGGCTTTCATGCCTAAGGCGGGACTAGAACTCCCAGTCTCCTGGTGATTGGTGCAATGTCCACCAGCTGGCTTTCATCCCTAAGGCTGGACTGGAACTCCCAGTCTCCTGGTTTCTAGTCTGCTGCCTTAACCACTGGACCAAAGAGGCTGTCTTCCCATTTGGCTAAAACACTTAAAGACCCAGAATGCCCCTACACTGGACCAAGTCCAGGAGCATAGGACCCCTGCACCCCTCCACACGCAGAGGTGATCGGCTTACGCCTTTCCTATAGCTTGGGCAGAGTCCCTCAGTCCAAAATGGGTTCTCCAAGGGAAATCAACTAAATCAACTGAAAATAGCTCCTTGCACAGAGATTTCTGTAATCTATTAGCGCAGGGGTCTCCAACCTTTGCAACTTTAAGTCTGAAGGACTTCAGCTTAAAAAGCTGGCTGGAGAAATCTGGGAGCTGAAGTCCTTCAGCCTTAAAGTTGCAAAGTTTGCCCACCCCTGGCCCAGAAGGTCACAACACTGGATCATGAGACTCCGGGACACTGCGGCCGTCGTAAATATGAGTTGCCAAGCGCCCAAGGTTTTGGTCACGTTAACCATGGGCATGTTGCAATAGATTTAAGTGTGCAAAAACGGTCATAAGTTGCTATTTTTCGGGGCGTTGCAACTCCGAACGGTCGCTAAACCAATGGCCGTAAGTCGAGGACTAGCTGTATTCGGCGTCAACGGAGAAGCAGTGGTGCTTTGCCACACCTGGAGGCGGCCGGCTCTTCCAAATTTATCTTCTGCAGGGTGTTCTCCTTGTCCCTTTACTAATCGCATGGCGAACTGAGCCTTTCCTAGCTTGTGGGGGGGGGGGGGGAACCCTCTTGCAGCTGTCAGAGAAAACATCTGGCAGGGGATAAGTGAAAAGCTGGCAGAGCCGGCACAGCTGTTCTCCTTGGGCTCAGTGCTTCAGACATACGGATGAGTGGCTTATCCTAATGGGATCAAGGCAGGGAAAATGGTGATGAGGTCCTGGGTGCTCTCTTCCAGACGTTTCATGACCCAGCTAGGGAACGTCGTCAGGGATAGAAGGGAATGGGATTTGTGGAGGAGGTGGAGGAGGAGGTGGAGGAGGAGGAGGAGGAGGAAGAGGAGGAGGAAGAGAAAGAGAGGAGGAGGAGGAGGACTGTGGGGTCCTTGGTGGTCTCTTATCTTGTTTGTTTTCTTGGAGACGTTTCATGACCCAACTAGGGAACACCATGAGGGCTAGAAGGGAGGAAGGGTTGCAGAGAGGAGGAGGAGGAGGAGGAAGAGGAGGGGGGAAAGGAAGACAATGACTGTGGGGTCTTGGATTGGAGAGCCATTTGTCTGAGGTGGCATAGGATCTCCTGCTTGAGCAGGGGGGTCAGACTAGAAGACCTCCAAGGTCCCTTCCAGCCTTAGGAACAAATGAAGAAAGGAAATGGAAGGATGATTTTTTGTTGGTTTTATTGGCTCCTCGGAGTTACGGCCACTGGAGCCTCCCCAGTGGCCCCAGGACTGTGATGGAAATTCAGACCCTTGGCAACTGACTCACATTTATGACGGTCGCCGTATCCCGGGAGTCACGCGATCCCCTTTTCGCGACCGTCTAATGAGCCATATCAGCCGGAATTCGCTCCACAACCGTGCTATCAGCTCCACCAGTGTGGAGATTCGCTTAACAACGGTGGCGAGAAAGGTCGTTAAAAACAGGGCAGAGGT
Organism: Rhabdophis nuchalis; assembly: GCA_039707465.1. Lineage (NCBI taxonomy): Eukaryota > Metazoa > Chordata > Lepidosauria > Squamata > Natricidae > Rhabdophis > Rhabdophis nuchalis. The sequence continues at coordinate 65,431,120 of CM077649.1, forward strand.
CCCCGAATGGGCGGTTCTCGCTCAGCCATGGAAATGTCGGGCTCGGCTGTGGGTCGTAAGGCGAGGACTGCCAGTGGAGAAATACGGCCGTTCTTTGATCTGCCTTGTTACCTGGATAGCCGGAGCAGCCCAGAGGGAGCTTCCCGGGGATCAAAGTTGACAGGTGTGCAAACACAGGTGGGTCTTTTGGCTCGGAAGGAAGCGGCTAAAAGTCCCCGAGTGACTTTTGGCCCCCGAAAATCCTGATTTTCTCTCTTTTGCAACTCAAGATTCATCTCTCTTGGGATGCCTCCCCAAAGACTAGGAGGATAAGAACTCTCTCTCTCTCTCTCTCTCTTGTCTCTCTCTTTCTCACTCATCTCTTCTCTCTCTCTTTTTTCTCTCATCTCTTTTCTCTTTCTTTCTCACTCATCTCTTTCTCTCATCTCTCTTATCTCTCTTTCATCTCTCTCATCTCTTCTGTTTCTCTCATCTCTTTTCTTCTCTTTCTCTCTTTGTCTACTGTTTCTCACTCATCTCTTTCTTTCATATTTCTCTTTCTCGTCTCTAATCTCGCTTTTCTCTTTCTCACTCACCTCTTTTCTCTCTTTCATCTCTTTTCTCTCTCTTTCTCTCTTCTCTCTCTCACTCATCTCTTTCTCTCATCTCTCTCATCTCTTCTGTTTCTCTCATCTTTTCTTTCTCTTTCTCTCTCTCATCTCTTTTTTCTCTCATCTCTCTCTTTCATATCTCTCATCTCTTGTTTCTCACTCGTCTCTTTTCTCTTTCTCCCTTCTCTCTCTCATCTCTTTTCTCTCTCATTCTCTTTCTCTCATCTCTCTCTTTTCTCTCATCTCTTATCTCTCATCTCTTTCTCTATCTCACTCATCTTTCTCTCATCTTTCATCTCTCAACTCTCTTCTTTTGCTCATCTCTCTGTCTCATCTCTTTCATCTCTCCTCTTTTCTCTCTTTCCCTTTCCCTGTTTCTTATCTCTCTTCTCTCTCTTCTCTTTCTCTCTTTTCTCTTCTCTCATCTCTTTTTCTCATCTCTTTTTTTCTCATTTATCTTTCTCTCATCTTTCTCTCTTATCACTTTTTCATCTCTCTCTCATCTCTTGTTTCTCACTCATCTTTCTCTCATGTTTTCTCTCTCTTTCTTCTCTCTCTCTCTCATCTTTTTTCTCTTATCTCTTTTCTCTCTCATTCTCTTTCTTCTCTTTCTCTCTCATCTCTTTTCTCTCATCTCTTATTTCTCTTTTCTTTATCTTTCTCACTCATCTCTCTTTCATCTTTCATCTAATCTCTCAACTCTCTTCTTTTGCTCATCTCTGTCTCATCTCTCTCTCTCTCATCTCTCTCTTTCATTTTTCTCATCTCTCTCTGTGTGTCTCTGTCTCTGTCTTTCAATTCCCTCCTTAACTTTTCTCTTCTCCATCTACCTATGCCTCAATCCTCAATCCACCCATCCATTTACTCATCCATCCATCCATCCCTCCTTCCACCCATTCCCCCATTCCTCCGTCCCTTCCCCTCCATCCCTCCATCCACCTCCTGGCTTCTCATTTCGCTTGCGAGAAAGCCAAGCAAAAAACCTCGTCCTGCTTTGTAGCACAAGAAAATAACAGGCTTTTCATTCTAAGCAACCGAAAGCAGCAGATGGAAATTGGGGGAGAGGTGGGGAGGGGAGGGGGCTTTCCTACCCCAACACCCCCTTCTAAAGGCCCCCCTTGTGGTTGTTTTTTTTCCTTTCTCCCCCTTGAATTTTGCATCCCACCCCCAGGTGGGTGGATTCCGTTGCCAAGCAGCTGAGAAGAAACTCTTGGCTCACATGGAAACAGAGGCACTCAGGCTTACAAGGGGTGGAATTCAACACTAATCCCCCATCCCAGCCCAACTGCTTGCAAGAGATTCTCCTTGGAATTCAAGCGGGGACAAGGAGGACGTGTCTCTCCCCCAGCCTCATCTTCAGCCTCTTGGATTACGTGCCACCCGGTGGCTCTCGCCACTCTTAGACACCACGCAGATCGCTTTTCTCCCGAGTCCTTCGGGTCTCCCCACAGAGGAACAGAGTGGGAAGGGGCCTTGGAGGCCATCTAGTCCAACCCCCCGCCCAAGCAGGAGGCCGTACACCATTGCTGACAGAGGGCAGCCCGGTCTCTTCTGGAAATCCTCCAGGGATGAAGCTCCCACCACTTCTGAAGGCAACCTCTGTTCCATTGAATATAGATGAACAGAGTTGGAAGGGGCCTTGGAGGCCATCTAGTCCAACCCCCCCCCCCAAGCAGGACACCCTGCACCATTTCTGACAGATGGCAATTCGATCACTTCTGGAAAGCCTCCAGGTATGAAGCCCCCACAACTTCTGAAGGCAACTTCCGTTGAATATAGATGATCAGAGTGGGAAGGGACCTTGGAGGTCATCTAGTCCAACCCACCCTGCTCAAGCAGGAGACCCTACACCCTTTCTGACAGAGGGCAGCCCAGTCTCTCCTTGAAAGCCTCCAGGGATGAAGCTCCCATAACTTCCAAAGGCAACTTCTGTTCCATTGAATATAGATGAACAGAGCTTGAAGGGACCTTGGAGGTCATCTAGTCCAGCCCCCCATTCAAGCAGGAGACCCTGCACCATTTCTGACAGAGGGCAGTCCAGTGTCTTCTTGAAAGCCTCTAGGGATGAAGCTCCCACAACCTATGAAGGTAACTTCTGTTCCATTGAATATAGATGAACAGAGTGGGAAGGGACCTTGGAGGTCATCTAGTTCAACCCCCCGCCCAAGCAGGAGACCTTACACCATTGCTGACAGAGGGCAGTCCAGTCTCTTCCTGAAAGCCTCCAGGGATGAAGGTCCCACAACTTCTGAAGGCAACTTCCCTTCCATGGGTTGATTCTTCTCACCGTCAGGAAATTCCTCCTTATTTCCAGGTTGAATCTCTTCTTGGTAAGTTTCCATCCATTGTTCCTTCTCTGGCCTTCAGGGGCTTTGGAGAAGAGCTTGACCCTCTCCTCTCTGTGGCAGCCCCTCCCTCAAATACTGGAAGATGCTCTCCTGTCTCCCCTGGTCCTTCTCTTCCCTAGACCAGCCAGGCCCAGTTCCTGCAACCGTCCATAGGTTTGTGCCTCCAGTCCCCTCATCCTCCTGGTTGCTCTTCTCTGCTCTCTTTCTAGAGTCTCAGCATCTTTTTTTATAGTGTGGAGACCAAAACTGGATGGTATTTAGCTGGTTGTCCACTAAGACTCCAAGATCCCTCTCCCAGCCGCTGCTATTAAGCCTGGTTTCCCCCAGTCTACATGGGTACATGTAAAACTTAGGTTCAAGTGACCTTCTCAGAACTTTCGATATGCTGCAACGATCATAAATAGATTTCCAGTTCCCAATCGTTCCAAATTTGATCGCTTGACCATGGGGATACCACAACGGTCGTAGGTGTGAAAACTTGCTCTTCTCTGCACTCTTTCTAGAGTCTCAAGATCTCTTTCATTGCGTGGGGACTAAAACTGGATGCAGTACTCTGGGTGTGGCCTTATTAAGGCTAATCCCATCATCCTTGCATTGAAGCTCATGTAAGATCACACACTTAGAGCAGGGGTTTCCAAACTTGGCAACTTTAAGAGTTGTGGACTTCAACTCCCAGAATTCTCCAGCCAGCAGAGCTGGCTGGAGAATTCTGGGAGTTGAAGTCCACAAGTCTTAAAGTTGCCAAGTTTGGAAACCCCTGCATAGCTGGCTGGAGAATTCTGGGAGTTGAAGTCCACAAGTCTTAAAGTCGCCAAGTTTGGGAACCCCTGCATAGCTGGCTGGAGAATTCTGGGAGTTGAAGTCCACAAGTCTTAAAGTTGCCAAGTTTGGGAACCCCTGCATAGCTGGCTGGAGAATTCTGGGAGTTGAAGTCCACAAGTCTTAAAGTTGCCAAGTTTGGGAACCCCTGCATAGCTGGCTGGAGAATTCTGGGAGTTGAAGTCCACAAGTCTTAAAGTTGCCAAGTTTGGGAACCCCTGCACTAGAGTAACAAACAAGTTGTACAGAATATGAGGTACATAGGGAAACATATGACTGCTTTATTCCCTCCTAACTACTTGTATAAGGATTATTCTTTATATTATTCAGGTTGTCTTGTATTCCTGTATGGATTTGCACCAGTAGAGGCTAAATCAATTTCGTTGTATACATGATGTAGAATGACAATAAAGGCTTTGAACTTTAGTCTTCTCTCTTCTTCAATTGTCCCAGCCTTTATTTTCAGTTTAATTCGTGTTTTTTTATTTAAAAAAAATAAACTTTCGTCTTCTTCTCTCTTCTTCCAAGTTTCCCAGCCTTTATTTTCAATTTAACTCAGGTTTTGTTTAAAAAAAAAATAGATTTAGGCCAGGTACAGCAAATGACAGAATCCTAGGGCTGGAAAGGGGCCTTGGAGGTCTTCTAGTCCAACCCCCAGTCCAAGGCAGGAGTCCTTCTACCATCCCAGACATGGTAGTCCAATCTTGTCTTGAAGGCCTCCAACAATGGAGCAGCCACAATTTCTGAAGGCAAACTGTTCCATTCATTGACCATTCTCCCCGTCGGGAAATGCCTCCTCGTTATCCAGGTTGAATCTTGCGCTGAGAAGGTTCCACCCATTGCTGTAAGCCACCCAGCGTCATTCGAGGCGAGAATGAGTGGCGAATCAATTTCAGAATAAATAAAAACATTTCTGTTATATCAGGCAGATAAACAATCTAAGACAGGCCTTTCTCTAAAGAGTCTTTTACTATCAAGCGGTGGCCGTTTGCTTTTTCAGGAGCATCAAGGATGTATGTTTTCTCAAACAGTTGTGGTCCCCAGACCTTCAGAAGGATATGATGGAAATGGAAAAGGGGCAGAGGAGGGCAACCAGAAGGATTAGGGGGCTGGAACCCCTTCCTTCCCATCTGAGGCTGCAACGGCTGGGCCTCTTCACTCTAGAACGACGGTGCCTGAGAGGTGACCTGATTGAAGTCTATCACATCCTGCACGGTGTGGACAAAGTCGAAAAGGAAAAACGGTTTTCCCTATCGCACAACACTAGAACTAGGGGGCACTCCATGAAACTTTTGATAGCTAGACCCCCAACAAATAAGAGGAAGTACTTTTTCACCCAGAGGATCACTGGTCTATGGAACTCCCTGCCAGAAGAAGTGGTGACAGCTGTCAGCCTCGACACCTTTAAGAAAGGATGAGCCGTCTCAAAATTTATTTGGCAAGGTAAAAAACCTAGAATTAAACTGAAAATGATGCAGGAACCTAGAATTAGAGGGGGATTTGGTCTCCCCAATTGGCAGCTTTATTATCAGGCGGCTTTATTAATTTGGATTAAAGAATGGATGACCCTGAGAAGAACACGGCTCCTGACTATTGAAGGCTGGGGCCTACAGTATGGTTGGCACTGTTATATTTGGCCCGGTTCAGAGCGACCCAAACACTTCAATGACCACTTGGTGCGTAGGACCTTGAGCTATTCTTGGGAGAAGTTGAGGAGGAAGTTATACTTGAAGGTGCCATGTTGGATCTCTACTCAGGAAGCCCTTGTTTATCCAACACGATATAGAGGGGAGAAGATCTTGACATATGAAGAGATCTTAGATTCACAGGGAAGACCAGGGAATCATTAGCTTCGCAGGGGTACCATATCGACTGGTGGCCATATTCCCAGATACTCTCAAGGTACAAAAAAGATCAGAAGACTGAAGGTATATATCCCTATAAACAAGAACTGGACAAGGTTCTTTTTGGAACAGAGAAAGGGATGCTCTCCAAGTGTTACGGACATCTATTGTTATTAGACGTAGGGGAAGAAGTGGTCAAAGACTGCATGATTGCCTGGGGACGGAATATAGGACGCACATTGGACTTTCAAAATTGGGAAGAAATTTGGTTCAAAAATATGAAATTGACTATGGCAGCCTCGTATAAGGAAAATACATATAAAATGATATATCGGTGGCATCTACCCCCGGCAAGACTTGCCAGAATGTTCCCTGGGACCATGCCTAATTGCTGGAAATGTGGCCACAGAGAGGGGACCTATTTCCATCAGTGGTGGACCTGCCCAATGGCGATTAAATACTGGAAAAAAATCAGGCAGTGGTTAATAGAAATCACCCAACATCAATTAGATTTGAAACCTGAAACCTTCCTCTTAGGACTCAAACCCCCAGATATCAACATGGAGATATGGTTTTTGGTGTTGCACATAATTATTGCGGCAAGATTGGCATTTGCCCAGGAATGGAAGAGTGATCAAATACCAATTGATAGGGCAGTAATAAATAAAATTAATGAATGCGCAGAATCGGATAGATTAACAAAATTAATTAAAGGGAAAAAGGACTCAGAATTCTACAACTCGTGGAAGAGGTGGTATAACTGGGTACGGGTACGACCGGATAATAATAACTGAAGCAATAATATATGTTTAAATCAGATATTGGTAAATAATATTAATCAGAAATTAAAGGACGAATAAGAATTGATGAAGTAGGTACGTTGACTAGATGGGCTGTATATAGTGTAAATGTTGGTGTTAAATATTAGGCCTATTATTATGACGGTAATGTTAAGTTTGGTTATTTAAATGTTATGCCTTCTCGCGCTGTGACGGCAATATGTTTAAAATTATGTTTGTATGATTTTATTTTTTTATAAGAATAAATAAAAAATTTATATATAAAAAAAAAAGAAAGGATGAGAGGAGTTCATGGAGAACAAGGGTATCCATGGCTATCATGATGGATGCCTAAGGACACCCTCCGGGATGGAGAGAGAGGCAGGATATCTCTCAATGCCATTTGCAGGGAATCATAAGCAGGTGAAGACATCTGCTTGGGAAGACCCTGAAGCAAATGGGGAGCCACTGTGGGAGACAGAAGGCTGGACTGGATGGGCTGTGGCCTCTTCCAGCAAGGCTCTTCTTAGGTTCTTATGTTCAACAACGGAAAGGAAAATAATAGGAGGATATTTATGGGTAAATTATTCCAAATTCCTTCCATTGATTTTTTCAGAATCATTTAATTAATGTCACCACTCGGCGGTTGAAGGAGAAGAGATCAAATTGTAGTTGTTGCTGGAAGAGCTAAATTATATCAGGGAGGCCCCAGGGAGCAGCTCTTGAGTTTATTAGAGAGATGTTGGGTCCTTTGGCCTTCCGCAAATCCATGGCAATAGGATTAGGGCACAAAACGGGTTAATATTCCACAGGGACTTGGCTGAAAGAGCTAGGAAGGAGGGAGGGAGAGATGCTCCAGACCCCCCGAGATGAGCTTCAGACTAGCAGAGCGAGAGACTCTTAAGAGAGGCATGAGCTGATAGAAAACCAAGTATGAGAATCTGCCTCTGTAAGGAACGACATAAGGGGCATATATATATACATTTCTCATGTTTATGAACGTTCTCGGCATTTTTCCTAAGGTCTAATTCATTTTCAACCCATTTTCCGTTTTCATCTTTGAAGGCTTATGTCTTGTTTTTTAAAAATAATACAAGGTTTATTTATGCCTATCTATCTATTTACCTGCTTTCCTAATCTTTTAATCAATCTCATATATCTATCATTGATCATCTATCTATCTATCTATCTATCTATCTATCTATCTATCTATCTATCTATCTATCTATCTAATCTAATCTAATCTAATCTAATTTATTCGAATTTATAACCCGCACCTTCTCCTAGAAAAGGACCCAGGGTGTGTGTGTGTGTGTGTGTGTCTGTCTGTCTGTCTGTCTGTCTATCTATCTATCTATCTATCTATCTATCTATCTATCTATCTATCTATCTATCTATCTGCTATCTATCTATCTATCTATCTATCTATCTATCTATCTATCTATCTATCTATCTATCTGCTATCTATCTATCTATCTATCTATCTATCTATCTATCTATCTATCTATCTATCTATCTCTATTATCTATCTATCTCTATTATCTATCTATCTATCTATCTATCTATCTATCTATCTATCTATCTATCTATCTATCTATCATTTATTTATTCATCTATCATCTATGTGTGTGTGTGTGTATATATATCCCTCTCTATCTTATCTATCTACCATATTTTTCGGACTATAAGACGCACCAAGATTTCAAAGAGGTAAGTAAGAAAAAAGAAGTTTTTGTCCTCCCCGCCCCCCCGGAGCACTCTGCAGACTTCAGCAGGGCTGGGGGAAAGGCAAAAACGCCCCTGTTTTTGCAAAAAATGGTGGGAAATGGCCCGTTTTTCCCAAAAATGGCATCTGAGGGCGGGGCCTTTGGGAGGCTGAAAATGGCTGTATTCATTGTATAAGACGCACCAACATTTCCATGCTCTTGGGGGGGGGGGGGGGGGAGGAGTGCGTCTTATACTCTGAAAAATACGGTATCTATCTATCCATCCATCCATCCATCATCTATCTATAAATCTATCCATTAATCTATTTATCCATTATCTCTGTTATCTGTGAGTGTCTCTCTTTCTCCCTCTCTCTCTCCCTCTCTCTTCATTATGTATCTGTGTGTCTTTTTATCTATCTATACATCCATCTATCCATATTCATTCATTCATTCATTCATTATCTACCCACCACGATGTAGAAAAGACGTGGAGACTCTGGAAAGAGGGCAGAGAAGAGCAACCAAGAGGATTAGGGGACTGGAGGCTAAAACATAGGAAGAACGGTTGCAGGAACTGGGTGTGTCTAGTTTAATGAGAAGAAGGACCAGGAGAGACAGGATAGCAGCCTTCCAATATCTCAGGGGTTGCCACAAAGAAGAGGGAGTTAAGCTATTCTCCAAGGCACCTGAGGGTAGAACAAGAAGCAATGGGTGGAAACTAATCAAGGAGAGAAGCAATCTAGAACTAAGGAGGAATTTCCTGACAGTGAGAACAATTAATCAGTGGAACAGAAATTGCCTCCAGAAGTTGTGAATGCCCCAACACTGCAAGGCTTTCAGAAGATGTTGGAGAGCCATTTGTCTGAACCGGTAGAGGGCTTCCTGCCTAGGCAGGGGGTTGGACTAGAAGACCTCCAAGGTCCCTTCCAACTCTGCTATTGTATTGTATCGTATTGCACCTGTCTTATTTTTCTTTCTAATTGTAGACTTTGAACGGTCACTAAACGAATGGCTGTAACTCCAGGACTACCTGCAGGGTGGCATTCAATGGAGATTAGGAAATGCAAGAAAACGAGTCATGATATGGTAGAGAAAATTCGTTGTTGTTGTTTTCCCAATTGCAAAAGTCAAGGATAGACGTTGGAATTCTATTCCAAGCCTGCTAAACCCACAGACAAAAGTTGAAGCTTTGTTACAAATTGAAATCGGTGGCCTCTGCTCTTTTATTCTTTTATTCTCATGCGCTGCTGCTGCTGCCGCTTCTGGAACATTCTCTGCTTACCCCAGTCTATCCCAGTCCTCCTCCACCCGCCTAATCCCTCTGGACCACACACTAAAAACAGGCCATTGCAAGGCTGCAGCCCACGTGAAGAATTCCTTCCGAGATTTACACCATGGATTGACCAAATCAAGGGCTGTGGGGTCCTCACTCAGCTCTGAGATGAGTTCTTCCCTTGCAGGCATTTCGTGACCCAACTAGGGAACATCATCAGTGCTGGAAGGGCGATGGGGTTTACGGAGAAGAGAAGGGGGAGGAGGGGAGGAGGGGGGAAGGGGGGGGAGGATTAGGAGGACTGTGGATGTCCTGGGTGCTCTCTGAGCTTGGTTGCTTTCCTGCAGACGTTTCGTGACCCAACTAGGGAACATCATCAGTGCTGGAAGGGCGATGGGGTTTACGGAGAAGAGAAGGGGGAGGAGGGGAGGCGGGGCGAAGGGGGGGGAGGATTAGGAGGACTGTGGATGTCCTGGGTGCTCTCTGAGCTTGGTTGCTTTCCTGCAGACGTTTCGTGACCCAACTAGGGAACATCATCAGTGCTGGAAGGGCGATGGGGTTTACGGAGAAGAGAAGGGGGAGGAGGGGAGGCGGGGGGAAGGGAGGGGAGGATTAGGAGGACTGTGGATGTCCTGGGTGCTCTCTGAGCTTGGTTGCTTTCCTGCAGACGTTTCGTGACCCAACTAGGTAACATCATCAGTGCTAGGAAAGAATGGGATTGGTGGAGAGGGAGAGGCAGGGATGGAGAGTAGTGGAAGGGAGGAAAGGGGGAAGGAGGAGGAAGACTGAGGTCCTTGGAGCTCTCTGAGCTTGGTTGTTTTCCTGCAGACGTTTCGTGACCCAACTAGGTAACATTATCAGTGCTAGAAGGGAGTGGGGTTTATAGAGGAGAGGAGGGGGAAAGAAGGAGGAGGAGGAGGAGGAAGAAGAAGAGGAGGACGACTGGGGTCCTTGGTGCTCTCTGAGCTTGGGGGTTTTCTTGCAGGCATCTCATGACCTACCTAGGTTACGTCATCAGTGCTAGAAGGAAGGAAGGGTTAGAGGAGGATGACTGTGGGGACCTTGGTGCTCTCTGAACTGGGTGATGTTTCATGACCCAAGTGGGTAACATCTTCAGTGCTAGAAAGGAGCGAGGGTGGGGAGGAGGAGGAGGAGGAGGAGGACTGTGGGGGTCTCTCTTGCCCTCTGAACTCGGTGGTCTTCTTGCTGTCGTCGGCACTCTCACAAAAGACCTGAACCCCTCGCGCAACTCAGTACCCCGAGTCAGAAGCAGAAAACCCCCGCTGGGAATCTTCCATTTTCTCCCCTTACCAGAGGGAGCCCCCTTGTGGGGTACTGTGAAACCGTTACCACGGCAACCCCACTGCGCTGCACAACAGAAGCCACTATAGGGCAGAACGGTAGAAGTCGTTTTAAGGCACAACAGGCTGTATCTTAGCCGAACACACATCCCAGGGGGGTGTTAGGGGTGTCTTACCCCCACCCCCCACCCCCAGTATTTTTCTCCAGAGAGTAAGTCACGTGTGTGCCAAGTTTGGCTGAAATTGCTCAAGTCGCTCCAGAGTTATGCTGGAACATACATACATACACACACCGCCATTTTTTATAGGTAGATAGATTTTTTTACCTGTATAGGCGACGTTCTTGGGATTTCCGTAGGGAGCCCCAGGCTGAACGGGACTGTAAACAGGATTCATCGTAGGAAACGTGAAAATGCTGAAAAAGAAGAAGGGAGTTTTCAGAAAGCAGGCTTGGGAAAAATTGACAAATACTGAGGAGAAATTTTTAAAATATATATATAATTAATATCTCAGTACTAAAGAGAGCGTTAGGATATTCAGCCTTATATTGGGTTGGCAATATATATGTGCCTATGTTCTTAAGGAGTTATGTAGCTTTAAGAACTGTCTTAAATTCTGATTGGCTGCGCTGCTCAGCTTTACCATATAAGCAAGGCAGGAACACAGTCAATTCCCTGTTTGATTGCTTGTGATTCCTGTGTTTCCCGATTGCCGTTGAAGAAGGAGGAGGATTTGTTTTGCATCACTGTGAGATAAACTCTGTTTGGTGAAGGACTGTTGTTATTATTGTTTGAGAAGTTAGTCGGAAGAAGTATTTTAGTTGCTACAAAGTAAAGACTATTTATTTTCTTACTATCACTGTTTTACAGCAGGGGTCTCCAACCTTTGCAACTTTAAGTCTGAAGGACTTCAGCTCCCAGACTTCTCCAGCCAGCAAAGCTGAAGTCCTTCAGACTTAAAGTTGCAAAGGTTAGAGACCCCTGCTTTAAAAAGCTGGCCGGAGAAGTCTGGGAGCTGAAGTCCTTCAGACTTAAAGTTGCAAAGGTTAGAGACCCCTGCTTTAAAAAGCTGGCCGGAGAAGTCTGGGAGCTGAAGTCCTTCAGACTTAAAGTTGCAAATGTTGGGGACCCGTCATAGACCACCCACCGGCCATTTTTTTGGCCTCTGCACACCCCCTTTTCGGATATATTTTTGACGTTTTTCAGCCCATTTTCAGGGCTTTATTTTCATTCCTTTAGTAAGGCTTTTTTCGCCCCGTTTTTGAGGCTTTTTTCAGCCCGTTTACAGGGCTTTTTTTCCAGTCTGTTTTCAAGGCTTTTTTGCCCTATTTTTTGAGGCCTCGAAAACAGGCTGGAAAAACCTCAACACGGGGCAAGATAAGCTTCGAAAATGGCCCCAAAAAGCCTCAAAAATGGGACGGAAAAGAGAGGGAGGACAGAAGGAAGGAAGAATGGAGAAAGAAACAAAGGTAGGAAGGAAAAGAGAGGGAGGAAAGAAGGAAGGAAGAATGGAGAAAGAAAAGAAAGGAAGGAAGGAGGGAGAGAGGAAGGAAAGAAGGAAGGAAGGAAGGAAGAATGGAGAAAGAAACAAAGGTAGGAAGGAAAAGAGAGGGAGGAAAGAAGGAAGGAAGAATGGAGAAAGAAAAGAAAGGAAGGAAGGAGGGAGAGAGGAAGAATGGGAAAAACAAGACTACATGACCCTGGGACATTAAGCAAGGTGGTTGTTAAGCGAGACAAACTTATTCTTACAACCTTTTCTGACACGCCTCTCAGGAAACACCCCCCCACCCCACGCTGAGAATGTCACAAACGATGCCCTCCGGATGTCACAATCACAACAAAGGGTGATGAGGATTAGGGTTACCCACCTCCTCAAACTCCGCTCCCTTCTAGCACTGATGATGTTCCCTAGCTGGGTCATGAAACGTCTGAAAACAACTGAGCTCAGAGAGCACCCAGGACCCTCCTCCTCCTTCACACACCCCACCTCCTTCTAGCACTGATGACGTTCCCTAGCTGGGTCATGAAATGCCTGCGAGAAAACAACGCCCCTCAGAGAGCACCCAAGGGCCCCATAATTCAACTCCGAGAGACAAACATTCTCTTCTACCACTACAATTGGCAACTCCCATAATCCTCCTCCTCCTCCAATCTCACTCCCTTCTAGCCCTGATGGTGTTACCTAGTTGGGTCATGAAACATCTGCAAGAACACAACCCAGTTTAGACGCCCGTAGGGGGACTTGTAAAGCTGTTGTATCAGTCACAAAGCTACCGGAAAGAGTTAATGAAGAATTAAAAGATATTAAAGAGCTTAGTCCTTGATTTGCAACTGTAATTAAGGATGGCAATTAGCTTTCTTTTAATTTACCACCTGCGGTTTTCTACTTCAGGCTTACCAAGGGGTGGCAGGCTGGGAAAGGCCGTTCCCTGGGAGAGAAGGAGTAGCTGGGGCAGGGTAGCTACTACGGCTCCTTTTACGACCCGTGGACTTTGACACCCCTCCAGAACTGAATCTGCGACAATCTGGTTTTGGATTTTCCTGGTCAGAAGGTCGCAAAAGAGGATCACGGGACACTGTGACCGTCATAAATATGGATCAGTTGCCAAGCGTCTGAAATTCTGATCACGGGGGTGCTGCAATGGTCATTGTGTGGGGGGGGAAACGGTCCCAAGTCACTTTTTCCCGTGCCTTCGTAACTTTGAACGGATGGTTGTTAACTGTTGTGCTAAAGGCCAAAGTTAACAAGACTATTTATCGTTTATTCGATAAAAATCTAATAAAGAAATGAACAATTTTTATCTTGGGAGTGCTGGCAGAATTCTTCAATTAGGCCCGGTAGAAAATGGGCTTTCTATATTCCACGCTGCTTGTTTGAAGTGAATGGGTTAAAATTCATAAGTTTGGGGTTTTACCTCTGGGCAAAATAAAATATATTCCCTCTCCAGGGGAGAGAAGGGCCTAAAGGGATATATATATATATATATACAGCTAATTATTTCCCTGCAGCAAACAGAATGCTGTAGGCTAAACCTATTCAATTCTTCCCTTTTATTATTATTTTTTTCCTATCCCTTCTGGAAAGCCGGCAGCGAATAGAAAATAATAATCTGTTGTCAAGTTTTTCAAATCCGGGCCTTGCCCCGAAATCAGAAAAGAATATAGACCTGCTTTGAAGACATCGGATAAATTTGAGGATTGTAAGTCTTTTCTCAAGAGTTTCTCGTTTTCCAAAACTAACGTGTTTTTTTTATAGTGAAGGCAGTCCTTGAGTTATGACCACTGTTATTTCTATTCTTATTTTGCCCCATGTGGCTTTCATGCCAAAGGCAGGACTAGAATTCACCATCTCCTGGTGACTGGCTCAAAGTCACCCAGCCAATTTTCATGCCTAAAGCAGGACTAGAACTCACAGGCTCCTGATGATTGGCCCAAAGTCACCCAGTTGGCTTACATGCTTAAGGCGGGACTAGAATTCACCATCTCCTGGTGATTGGCTCAAAGTCACCCAGCCAATTTTCATGCCTAAAGCAGGACTAGAACTCACAGGCTCCTGATGATTGGCCCAAAGTCACCCAGTTGGCTTACATGCTTAAGGCGGGACTAGAATTCACCATCTCCTGGTGATTGGCTCAAAGTCACCTAGCTGGCGTTCATGCCTGGCAGAGAACTAGAATTCACCGTCTCCTGGTGATTGGCTCAAAGTCACCTAGCCTGGCAGAGAACTAGAATTCACCATCTCCTGCTGTTTGCACAAAGTCACCTAGCTGGTTTTATGCATAAAGCAGGACTAGAATTCACTGTCTCCTGGTGATTGGTCCTAAGTCAGCCAGCTGGCTTTCATGCCTAAGGCAGAACTAGAATTCACTGTCTCCTGGTGATGGGTCCAAAGACAGCCAGCTGGCTTTCATGCCTAAGGCAGAACTAGAATTCACTGTCTCCTGGTGATGGGTCCAAAGACAGCCAGCTGGCTTTCATGCCTAAGGTAGAACTAGAATTCACTGTCTCCTGGCAATTGCACAAAGTGACCCAAGTCAGCTCCCATGCCAAAGGCAGGACTAGAACTCACCATCTCCTGGTGACTGGGCCAAATCACCCAACCAGCTTCAATGCCAAAGGAGGAACTAGAATTCACTGGCTCCTGGTGATTGGCCCAAAGTCACCTAGCACAGAACTAGAATTCACCATCTCCTGGTGATTGCACAAAGTCATCCAACCAGCTTCCATGCCAAAGGAGGAACTAGAATTCACTGGCTCCTGGTGATTGGCCCAAAGTCACCTAGCTGGCTTTGATGCCTAAGGCTGGACTAGAAGTAAATTTCTCTTGAAGCACCATAAAGCTGGCCATATCCCAGTGTGAATACCTTCCTTTTTTTTTTTTGAACTGAACTTCATATTCTTATTATTAGGCCCTCCAGGAAATGACTGACAGTTTTCCGAATTAAACTAATGACATTTTAGAAATGTGGATTCTCCTTTGCAATACGGCTTGGCCAGGAAAAACACGAACAAATTTTAATAAGGCCGAATGGTCTAGGACGCTACTCAAACCCAACTCCGTCGTTACTTATTAAATCAATCAATCTGGCCGTTTATCTCAAACCATAAAGACCCTGAGGGGTCACTGACACTGGGTTAAAAACTCAAGTACAAGTAAGGAATAATAAATACAAGGAGGCCTCCACCTGCAACCATTCATTTAGCGACGTTAAACGTTACAACAGCACTGGAAACAAAGGGGGCCCTCGTGACCAGGTTTCACACCTACGACCGTTGCAGTATCCCCATGGCCATCAAAATTTGGAATGACTGGCAACTGGAAATATATTTATGATCGTTGCAGCATCCTAAAGTTCTGAGAAGGTCGCTTGAGCCTAAATTTTACACTTAGGCAAGAACAACTAAAGGAACCCATTCAGACTGGGGGAAACCAGGTTTAATAGTGGCGACTGGGAGAGGGATCCTGGAGTCTTAGTGGACAACCAGTCGTGGGCGGCGGCAGCCAAAAAAAGCCAATGCAATCCTAAATTGCATTAACAGAGGGACTCAGTCAAGATCAAGGGAGGTGCTAATCCCACTCTGTAAAGCCCTAGTAAGACCACACCTAGAGGACTGCATCCAGTTTTGGTCACCACACCATAAAGAAGATGTTGAGATTCTAGAAAGAGTGCAGAGGGGGGGAGGAGGGAGGGAGGAAAGAGAATGAGGGAAGAAGAAGGAAGGAAGGAAGGAAGGAAGGAAGGAAGGAAGGAAGGAAGGAAGGAAGGAAGGAAGGAAGGAAGGAAGGAAGGAAAGGCAATACTACTTAGACTTATATATATGTTCTTGGCCCCAATCCTGTTCCGTTCCTTGAGGACAATATTGTTGTTAGTTGCGAAGTCTTGTCCGACCCACTGTGACCCCCTGGACCATGTCCCTCCAGGCCTTCCTGTCCACTCCCATCCTCTGGAGTCCATTGAAGCTCACGCCGGCTGCTTCAGTGACTCCATCCAGCCCCCTCCTTCTCTGCCGTCCCCTTCTTCTTCTTTGGCCCTCCATCGTTCCCAGCATGAGGCTCTTCTCCAGGGAGTCCTTCTTCCTTCTCCTCAGGTGGTCAAAGTCTTTGAGTTTCCTCTTCAGGATCTGGCCTTCTAAAGAGCAATCAGGGTGGATCTCCTCTAGGACTGACCGGTTGGATGGCCTTGCAGTCCAAGGAACTCACGATAGATAGATAGATGGATGGATGGATGGATGGATGGATGGATGGATGGATGGATGGATGGATGGATGGATAGATAGATAGATAGATAGATAGATAGATAGATAGATAGATAGATAGATAGATAGATAGATAGATAGATAGATAGATAGATAGATAGATAGATGTCCCCTTCTTCTTCCCTCCATCGTTCCCAGCATGAGGCTCTTCTCCAGGGAGACCTTCCTCCTTCTCATCAGGTGGCCTTTGAAGTCTTTGAGTTCCCTCTTCAGGATCTGGCCTTCTAAAGAGCAGCCAGGGTGGATCTCCTCTAGGACTGACCGGTTGGATGGCCTTGCAGTCCAAGGAACTCACGATAGATAGATGGATGGATGGATGGATGGATGGATGGATGGATGGATGGATGGATAGATAGATAGATAGATAGATAGATAGATAGATAGATAGATAGATAGATAGATAGATAGATAGATAGATAGATAGATAGATAGATGTCCCCTTCTTCTTCTTCTTCCCTCCATCGTTCCAAGCATGAGCCTCTTCTCCAGGGAATCCCTCTTCCTTCTCCTTAGGTGGCCAAAGTCTTTGAGTTTCCTCTTCAGGATCTGGCCTTCTAAAGAGCAGTCAGGGTGGATCTCCTCCAGGACTGACCGTTTGGATGGCCTTGCAGTCCAAGGGACTCACGATAGATAGATAGATAGATAGATAGATAGATAGATAGATAGATAGATAGGGAGGGAGGGAGGGAGGGAGGGAGGGAGGGAGATGATAGATAGATAGACAGAAGTCCCCTTCTTCTTCTTCTTCCCTCCATCGTTCCCAGCATGAGGCTCTTCTCCAGGGAGTCCTTCCTTCTCCTTAGGTGGCCAAAGCCTTTGAGTTTGCTCTTCAGGATCTGGCCGTCTAGAGAGCAGCCAGGGTTGAGTTCAAAGGCCTCCATTCTTTGGCGCTCAGCCTTCCTGAGGGTCAAACCTTCACAGCAATACGTTGAGGGCAATACGCCCCAATCCAGATACCTCTTAGTCAGTGGTGGGTTGCTCTTACCGTACGCTGATCGTGGTCTGTTCGTGCACTCGCCAGACGTGCCAACGAGCTGCTTTTTAGGACTTTGTGCAGGCACCGCATGCTATACACGCATGCCCAGTTTGCCGTTTCCCATAAAAACAGCTATGGAGCGCGGGAGGGCCAAACGAGCCACCATACGAGCCACCATCTCTGCTGCTCCCAGCCACGATCGATACAGCCGTACCGGGCCGTGTCGGCAGAAACCCACCAATGCCCTTAATGATTCATAAACCGAATTACCGGGAACTCCCTGAAAGTCCCTGAAAGGCAACGGCCGTGTAGCTAAGGAGGCTTCTTGGCCATTCCTCCAGTAACTCAGTTATTGGATGCCCTTCCTAAGAGTCTTTGGGTTTTTGGTGACCCAGAGAGGATGTCGCTGAAATGGGGGGCAAAAAGGTTCCCCAGAAAACGCTTTGCAAAAGCTGGAGGGGCCAAGCAGGAAATCAACACCCCCACAAATGGATGACTCTCATTAGCAGCCTGTTGGGAGCAGCCGAAGTGCCCTGGGCTGATGGCAAAAGTGTGATGGCAAACACAGATGGAGCTGCCTTAGTCAGGCGTGGTAATGATCCTCCTTTGCAAAATCTTGAATGAAGAGGGAAATCACTGAAATTGGAATGGGACAAGTCTTCGTCTCCGGCTAATTTTCTGGCTGGGACTGTCAGTCACAAGGTTACTTTACTGCTTGGAGGAATTGGCCTCTAGCAATTCTCCCTTTACACCTGAGGTGGGGGACTATGGCCCCCTTTCATGGCTTGTGGACTTCAACTCCCAGAATTCCTGAGCCTTCATGAAGAACTTTGGCCCTTTCATGACTCGTGGACTTCAACTCCCAGAATCCCTCAGCCAGCATGGGGGACGATGGCCCTTTTAGGCCTTGTGGACTTCCACAATCCCTCAATCAGCATGAGGGACTATGGCCCTTTCATGGCTTATGGACTTCAACTCCCAGAATCCCTGAGCCAGCATGGGGAACTGGTTTTTCATGGCTTATGGACTTCAACTCCCAGAATTCCTGGGACAGCATGGGGAACTATGGTGCTTTCATGACTTTTGGACTTCAACTCCCAGAATCCCTGAGCCCTCATGAAGAACTTTGGCCCTTTCATGACTCATGGACTTCAACTCCCAGAATCCCTCAGCCAGCCTGGGGATCTATGGCCCTTCCATGATTTCTGGACTACAACTCCCAGAATTCCTGAGCTACTATGGCCCTTCCAAGATGGCCTAAGAATTTCAAAATGACAGCGAATGTGATTTAATGTTCCAGTTTCAGCATCTGTCTTGCTCCCTCGGCTCTAAAGTTTAAATTAAAGCTTGCCAGGAAAGCCAAAGCCTTAATTTGCCTCCTGAGTAAACCGTAACCCTTGTTCCTTGACCCACAACATTCGTAACGCAGGCCGGAAAATGGAATTTAAACACAATAATTTTCAGCAACTTTTAAACCTTCAGCTCCCACAACAGTGTGGCGTTACAAACAACGATGGAGGGGGGACGGGGGGACGGGGAAGCCCCAAAGCTGGATTAAATAGCAATTTCTAAATACAGGCAGTCCTCGACATATGACCCAAAATTTCCGTTCCTAAGCGAGACGGTCGCAAAGTGAATTTCGCTCCGTCTTGTGGCCTTTCTTGGTGAAAGTTAGCCACACGGAGGCTCAGTGACTCTGATGCTAATTTGACAGGCACAGGGATCCGCTTAACAACGGCGGCAAGGGCGGTCATGAAACGGAGCAGAATTCACTTCAGGGCTTCGTCCAGCTTAGGAACGGAAATGTTGGGCTCGGGTTGTGGTCGTAAGTCGAGGACGGCCGCTTTTGAAGGAAGGGCAGAGCTCAAACAGGGCTTCCACAAGGTCTGTATTTATTTTATACCTGATTTGGGGGGGGGGAAGAGCCTTTAAGGAGAATTTGGGGGTGATCCTGCGGTGGGGGGGGGAGGCCTTCTTCCTTCCCTTCCGTATTTTTAATTTTCCTCTTGCCACCTGAAATGGAGGGCGTCACAAAAGGAGGCAGGGCCTGGTTTTGGTCGGAAGAGCAAACAGATGAGCTCAGCCGAAGTCCTTCTGCCCGCTGAGGCTTTTGGCCCTTTGGATTCTCACAAACACCCGGGTTACACGGCTGGGAACACTAGAGGGGGAATCTGATCTGCAAACGTGGAGCAGGGAGGGAGGGGGGACATTTTCTGGATGGATACCTCTCCCCCCTACTCCCAAAAATGGCTCCTTAGAGGGAAGGAGGCTGCTACTCTCCTCCCTCCCTCCCTTCCTTTCTTTTTCCTTCCTGTCTAGTTTTCCTTCCTTCCCTCCCCACTTTTTTCTTTCCTTTGCTCCTTTCCTTCCTTTCCCCTTTCCTCCCTTTTTCCTCCCTTCCTTCCTTCCCTTTTTTCTTTCCTTCGCTCCTTTCCTTCCTTTTCCCTTTTCCTCCCTTTTTCCTCCCTTCCTCCCTCCCTTCCTTTCTTTTTCCTTCCTGTCTAGTTTTCTTTCCTTCCCTCTCCACTTTTTTCTTTCCTTCGCTCCTTTCCTTCCTTCCCTTTTCCCCCTCCTTTTTCCTTCCATCCCACCTTTTCTTCCTTCCCTTTTTCTTCCCTCCCTCCTTTTTTTCTTCCTTCCTGTCTACATTTCCTTCCTTCCCTCCCCTTTCTTTCCTTTCCCCTTTCCTTCCTCCCTCCCTCCCTTCTTCTTCCTTCCTTCATTCCCTCCCTCCTTTTCCTTCCTTCCCTCCTTTTTTCTTTCCTTCCACCCTTTCCTCCTTCCCTCACTCCCTCCTTTCTTTTTCCTTCCTTTCCCCTTTCCTCCCTTCCTTTCTCCTTCCTTCCCTTTTTTCTTTCCTTCGCTCCTTTCCTTCCTTTTCCCTTTTCCTCCCTTTTTCCTTCCTTCCTCCCTTCCTTCCTTTCTTTTTCCTTCCTTCCTGTCTAGTTTTCCTTCCTTCCCCCTTTTCTTTCCTTCATTCCTTTTCTTCCTTCCCTCTTTTTCCTTCCCTCCCCTTTTTTCTTTCCTTCCCACCTTTTCTTCCTTCCTGTCTACATTTCCTTCCTTCCCTCCCCTTTCTTTCCTTCCCCCTTTCCTCCCTCCCTCCCTCCCTTCTTTTTCCTTCCTTCATTCCCTCCCTCCTTTTCCTTCCTTCCCTCCTTTTTTCTTTCCTTCCACCCTTTCCGCCTTCCCTCACTCCCTCCTTTCTTTTTCCTTCCTTCCCTCCTTTTCTTCCTTCTCTTTCTTTTTTCCCTCCCTCCCTTTTTTCTTCCTTCCTGTCTACATTTCCTTCCTTCCCCCCTTTCCTCCCTCCCTCCCTTCTTTTTTCTTCCTTCCCTCCCTCCCCTCCTATGATGGACTCATATTTATGACGGCCATAGAATCCTGTTATAAATCATCAGTGCTCTAAGGGAGGGGGGGCTTTGTGGAGAGGAGGGACCAGACTCTCCTGGTGAAGAAAAGGACCCTGAATTAAAAAAATAATAATGTGGGAGGTTGATAAACTTATATCCCACCTTTTTCACAAATGACTCCAGGCGGCAAATGTATTAAACATACTTTCCATCTAATTTTCCCACAACCATCTTGCGAGGCGGGCTGGGCTGAGAAAGCAGCACTGGCCCCAAAATCACCCAGCTGGCTTTAATGCCCGAGATGGAACTAGAACTCCTCATCTCCCGGTGATCGACCCAGCCAGCCAGCCTGTCAGCTTTCGTGCCTAAGGTGGGACTAGAACTCACCGTCTCCCAGTTTTTGGCCTGGTTTCCTTAACCACTAGACCAAAAGGAGGCTCTCGGATTTGGATGGCAGGCAGGTAGTTAAATTTTTCTTTATTCTATTTTTCTTTCCCCCTGGCTAAATTTATAGCCCTTTCTAGTCCAAATTCTTTCAAAGCAAGACACGTTTTATAGACAAATCTTATTTCTCCCTTCCTGTCCCCCTTGAGACCCAATTATTCTCCATGTCCTTTTTTTGTATAACCTAACTAGAAATCAAGACCGATTCTGCTTTCTCTCTGCCCGTGTTCAAAGAAGCTTTACATACAATACAATAGCAGAGTTGGAAGGGGCCTTGGAGGTCTTCTAGTCCAACCCCCTGCCTAGGCAGGAAGCCCTATACCGTTTCAGACAAATGGCTCTCCAACATCTTCCTAAAGACTTGCAGTGTTGGGGCATTCACAACTTCTGGAAGCAAGGAGTTCCACTGATGAATTGTTCTCCCTATCAGGAAATTCCTCCTCAGTTCTAAGTTGCTTCTCTCCTTGATTAGTTTCCACCCATTGCTTCTTTTCCTGCCTTCTGGGGCTTTGGAGAATAGCTGGACTCCCTCTTCTTTGTGGCAACCCCTGAAATATCGGAAGATGCTATCCTGTCTCCCCTAATCCTTCTTTTTATTAAACTAGACATACCCAAAATTCCTGCAACCGTTCTTCATATGTTTGAGCCTCCAGTCCCCTAATCCTCTTTGTTGCTCTTCTCTGCACTCTTTCCAGAGTCTCCACATCTTTTCTACATCGTGGGGACCAAAACTGGATGCAGATATTCCGAGTGTGGCCTTCCCAAGGCCTTGTAAAGTGGTATTAACCCTTCACGGGATCTTGATTCTCTCCCTCTGTTGATGCAGCCTAGAACTGGGTTGGCTGTTTGGGCAGCTGCTGCCCACGGCTGGCTCCTATTTCAATGGTTGTCCACTAGGATTCCAAGATCCCTCTCACAGTTGCTACTATTGAGCAAGGTGCCACCTATACTGTACCTGTGCATTTCGTTTTTGTTGCCTAAATGTAGAACCTGACTCTTTTCGCCATTGAATTTCATTTCAGCTCCTTAAGAACGTAAAAATTGTGATTCCCAAGAGATCACTGTTCTTTCCATTAAATACCTTTCGCTGATCAGGGCCAGGAATGGGATTTGGAATTACGTCCATATCGGCACTTGTTTATATGTTTGCACAGATTGTTTTTTTTTTCCAAAGGCCTCGAACAGAAAACATCTATTTACTCGTGGAGGATAAACGTGATTTTAAATCTGAAAACAAAAGCTGCCGTTTGCCGCAATCCATCTGTCGTTCTGTCTAGACGAGCAAGAGGCTGCCATTTTACGGCCTGCTGGAGTAGCCAAAAGAATATTCAAAAAGAATGCGTAATATTTTTCCCCCCCCTTGAAACCGTTCTGAAAAAATCTGTAAGGAACAGAGAGAAAATAACTGGAGGGCGATGGATAGGAAATCTCGCTTGCTTGCTTAAATGAGTGTCTGTTGTTAGGTGGTATCTCGGTTGGGAGACAGCAGAGGCTGTGCAGAGGAATATGCTGCTAGAAGGACGTTGCTAATGTACACACAATTATAATATACTATATTTATCTATCTAGATTTGTCAGTCTATCTATCTATCTATCTATCAATCTATCTATCTATCTACCTACCTACCTAGCTACCTGCTTATCTATCTATCTATCTATCTATCTATCTATCTATCTATCTATCTATCATCTACCTACCTACCTACCTACCTACCTGCTTATCTATCTATCTATCTATCTATCTATCTATCTATCTATCTATCTATCTATCTATCTATCTATCTATCATCTACCTACCTACCTACCTACCTGCTTATCTATCTATCTATCTATCTATCTATCTATCTATCTATCTATCTACCTACTTACCTACCTACCTGCTTATCTATCTATCTATCTATCTATCTATCTATCTATCTATCTATCTATCTATCTATCTATCTATCTATCTATCTATCTATCTATCTACCTACCTACCTACCTACCTGCTTATCTATCTATCTATCTATCTATCTATCTATCTCTATCTATCTATCTATCTATCATCTACCTACCTACCTGCTTATCTCTCTCTCTCTCTCTCTCTCTCTCTCTCACTACCTACCTACCTACCTGCTTATCTATCAATCAATCAATCTATCTATCTACCTACCTACCTATTTTCTATCTATTTAAATATCTATCATGCCATATCGACCTGTCTGTCTTATATCTATCTACCCATCATCTATGCCTGTCTGTCTGTCTGTCTATCAATCATCCTTCTATCTAAGTTATATGGCATCCATCTATCTGGCAAAGTGACTATGGGGTATTTCAGAGTCTCCCAGCAAAATCAGCTCTTCCCTCAATGGCACTCCTGTTCCTGAACCTTTTCACTTCTTATTTTGTTTAGTTTATCGATGTGCCAAACTTAGAAACTGCCCATCTCGCTCCCAGAGCAGCCTCTGGCGTCACCGTAGAAATTAGGTGTGTTTTTTTTAAATGATGTCTGTTGTTAGGTGGTATCTTAGGTGGTTGTTAGGTGGTGTGCAGCAGAGTATGCAGCAAGAGGAATGTTGCTAATGTACACACTATTATAATACCAGACACTGTTTAAGTAAAATAAAATAGCTTTTTACTTAGGTTGTAAAAACTACCAAACTGAGCTACTGTTCAACAAGCAGTGATGTCAAATTGAGTCAAAAACAAAGTCTCGACAAATATCAAATAGCTTACACAATCTTCCGTCTTCTTCTTCTTCAGTAATCACAGTTCACAAGCAAACAGCTACCAAACAGCAAGTCCAGCAGAGAGAGAGAGATGCGCTCTCCTGGCTTCCTCTTACAGTTAGAGATAATTGCACTTCCTAATTGCACTCGAACATTCCACCAGCCTTAAAGCTACAATGAGTATATATTGTCTACCCAACTATAGGGGTCTTCTCCTAACAGTTGGCAAACAAATTTGACAGTAAGGGGAAAAAAATAGCAACCATGGTGCATTGGGAAAGCGGCCAGAAATATCATTTGCCGGCAAGCGACAACCGGTAAGGGCATAAAAACAGAAAAAGGAATAGAAAACGAAGAAGCTAAATTGCTCCGGGGAATTCAGGCCTGCATCTGAGCCCAAAACACCCCAAACTTAACACCTGTTGATAAGAAATGCACCTGAATAGTGGATGTGGCAGAGATTCTCCATCATTGTGTACAGTTCTGGTCGAATGCTGGCTGGGGAATTCTGGGAGTTGACGTCCAGACATCTTCAAGTTGACAAGGTTGAGAAACACTGGTTTATAGGGAGGAATTGCAATTTTAAGACAACCCACAACGCAGTGAGCAATGCAGCCGCGCCTGGTGAACATGGCTTCCCGGAATAATGTTTGCGGTATAGAATGACTTAGCGCCTGGATTTGGATAGCACTATTTTTAGCTGTGTTTTGTTTTGTTTTTTGGAGGGGCGAGTTTATTTATTTATTTATTTATTATTTGGACTTATACCGCCCCCCTCTCCAGATAGGACTCGGGGCGGTTGCGCAGCAGATAAATACAATACAATACAATACAGCAGCAGAGTTGGAAGGGACCTGTAATGCTCTCTACATGGGGCTCCCCTTGAGGTGCACTCGAAAGCTACAGTTAGTGCAGAATGCAGCCGCGCGGGTGATTACGGGAGCTACTAGATGCTCCCACATAACACCGATCCTGCGCGAGCTGCACTGGCTTCCTGTGGTCTTTCGGGTGCGCTTCAAGGTTTTGACGACCATCTTCAAAGCGCTCCATGGCTCGGGACCTAGTTATATGCGAGACCGCCTCCTGCCCCATACATCCCTTCGGACGATACGCTCCCACAGAGAGGGCCTCCTCAGGGTGCCGTCGGCCGGACAATGCCGTCTGGCGACACCCAGGGGAAGAGCCTTCTCTGTGGCGGGCCCTGCCCTGTGGAACGACCTACCCCCTGAATTGCGCACCATCACCGACCTCCGCCTCTTCCGCCAGTGTCTGAAGACACATCTTTTCCAGCAAGCCGGCCTAGCCTAACCTCCCATGGGGACTATTTTAGAGAGTTTTAAATTGGGAATTTTAAAATTGGTTTTAGCATAGGACTAGATTAATTTAATATGTTCTTAAATTATGTATTTATTGTTTATATGTTTTTTTTATATTCCTGTGCGCCGCCCTGGGTCCTCTGTGGAGAAGGGCGGGATATAAATATAAATAAATAAATAAATAAAAACCCTGCGTGGGCAGGAACCTTATACCATTTCAGACAAATGGCTATCTAACATCTTCTTAAAGACTTCCAGGGTTATAATAATAAAAATACACATAATACATTCATCTGAATAAATACACTCGTTACCACTAAAACCAAATTAAATTAAGGAACTGTGCTAAACATTTTAAAAAAACTACAACCCTGTAAAATTACCTACTAAAATCGAAGTCTAAAGTCTAAAGCAGGCCGGCCAGATGGAAAAAATATGTCTTGAGCTCCGGGCGGAAGAGGTGTAGGTCCGTGATAGTGGGGATTTTTGGGGGGGAAGGAAAACCCCCGTTTTAATTAATTTAATTCTAATTAAATCCTTTGCTTAAAACACAGGCTTCGGTCCCTGGCAGAGTGCGATGTGTGTACTTTTCCCACCAAAAACTCATGCCCTGGAACAGCAGACTGGTCCTTGAAGGGGAGGATGAAAACATATTTAAGGGGCCTTATTTAGGTTTATTTTTCCTTGCAAGAAGAAAGGAATTCTTGCCTTTATCATACGTGGTGGGGACTTGCATGAAAGCAAGAAAACATTGGCATTAAAATACGTCCTTGGTTGGAAAAGACGATTAAAGCGACACGCAGATCTGAAACCACAAATATTTTTGGTTGGGTGTAATGCCGGAGCGTTCAAAGGGAAAGGCTCCCCTCGCACAAATGTGCTGGTCGTTCCCGACTCTAGGGGGCGCTGCTCATCTCCGTTTCAAAGCCGAAGAGCCAGCGCTGTCCGAAGACGTCTCCGGGGTCATGTGGCCGGCATGACTCAACGCCGAAGGCGCACGGAAACACTGTTCCCTTCCCACCAAAGGTGGCTCCTATTTTACTACTTGCACTTCTTACGTGCTTTCGAACGGCTAGGTTGGCAGAAGCTGGGATGAGTCACGGGAGCTCCCTCCATTACGCGGAGCTGGGGATTCGAACCGCCGAACTGCCGACCTTTCTGATTGACAAGCTCAGTGTCTCAGCCACTGAGCCATGTACACATATATCTTGGGGGTCACATCTCTACATAGAAGAGCATATAGTATGTAGAATATAGGGAATTGAATAGATCAGTGATGGCGAACCTATGGCACGGGTGCCACAGGTGGCAGGCGGAACCATTTCTTAGGGCACGCGGTTAGCCATCACTGGAATAGATTATGGGGCAGAATAGAAGACTGTAGGATCTATATAAATAAAAAGTTGACTATGAGTTTGTTCAAAACCGCTCATCTCCAAAACGACTGCACCAATCGCCACCAAATTTTCACACAACGTTCCTTACAAGGGCAGCACCAATGACACGTACAGATTGTGTGGATATGGCACCTGGGCCAGGTGCACGCCACACAAATGTACAACTGCGGCTCTTCTCACTCGCTCACTCGCCCCGCTCCCCTTCACGGCCCCTCCCACCCGGCCGCTTTCCAGCTGACGTCACTTGCACGCGTGGTCTGCGTCATCTCCGCGGCGCTTGCCTCCTCAGGGGCCTCTCTCTCCTCCGCTGCCGCCCGCCTCCACCGCTGCCCAGATCCGCCGCTGCCCACACCTGCCGCTGCCCACACCCGCCATTGCCAAGACCCACCGCTGCCCATCCGCACTGGGAGGGAGGGAGAGATAGAGAGAGAGGGGGAGAAATACAGGAGGGAGGGTGATAGAGGGATAGAGAGAGAGAGGGAGGGAAGGAGAGGGATAGAGAGAGAGAGAGGGAGAAATACAGGAGGGACGTAGAGGGATAGAGAGAGACGGAGGGAGGGGGATAGAGAGAGAGAGGGAGAAATACAGGAGGGAGGGAGGGAGGTAGAAGGATAGAGAGGGAGGGAGAGGGATAGAGAGAGAGAGGGAGAAATACAGGAGGGAGGGAAGGAGAGAGAGAGGGAGGGAAGGAGAGGGATAGAGAGAGAGAGGGAGAAATACAGGAGGGAGGGAGGATAGAGAGAGAGAGGGAGGGAAGGAGAGGGATAGAGAGAGAGGGGGAGAAATACAGGAGGGAGGTAGAGGGATAGAGAGAGAGAGGGAGGGATTGAGAGAGAGGGAGAAATACAGGAGGGAGGGAGGGAGGGAGGGAGGTAGGATAGAGAGGGAGGGAGAGGGATAGAGATAGAGAGGGAGAAATACAGGAGGGAGGGAAGGAGAGAGAGGGAGAGAGAGGGAGAAGCAGGGAAGGAGAGGGATAGAGAGAGGGGGGGAGAAATACAGGAGGGAGGGAGGGAGGGAGGATAGAGAGAGAGGGGGAGGGAAGGAGAGGGATAGAGAGAGAGGGAGAAATACAGGAGGGAGGGTGATAGAGGGATAGAGAGAGAGAGGGAGGGAAGGAGAGGGATAGAGAGAGAGAGAGAGAGAGGGAGAAATACAGGAGGGAGGGAGAGGGATAGAGAGAGAGAGGGAGGGAGAAGGATAGAGAGAGAGAGGGAGGGAGAGGGATAGAGAGAGGGAGAAGTACAGGAGGGAGGGAGGTAAAAGGATAGAGAGAGAGAGGGAAGGAGAGGGATAGAGAGAGGGGGGAGAAATACAGGAGGGAGGGAGATAGAGTAAGAGAGGGAGAGGGAGGGGAAACCGAGGCAGAGAAGGAAGGGGGACACTGAGAGGGTCTATGAGGGGTAACGTTTTCATTTAACCAAACTTAGCCACAGCAACGCGCGGCGGGTACAGCTAGTGTAGAACAGGGAATGGAACAGATTACAGAACAGAATGTAGAATAGGGCAGAATAGATTATAGGACAGAACAGAATATAAACTAGGTAACAGAACAGAACAAAACAAAATATTTTATCGGCCGTGGTGTGATTGGACACACAAGGATTTTGTCTCCGGTCCAGAAGCTCTCATTGTCCATACAACCAACCAAGTGATATCATCATGTTTAATGGGATTTTAGCACAGGTATTAGATTTAATTCGTTTTTATGCTATGTTTGTATATTTATTATTTTATTTTTCCCTGTGCACCGCCCCGAGTCCCTGTGGGGAGAGGGAGCGGTTTTACAAATTAAATATATTTTACAAATTAAATATATTATCTGTGATTATTTGTGATTATCATAATCACAAAATTATTATAGTAATCGTCCTAATAATGAAAGCAACAGAGAAGGTAGTGGAACAGAATTGAAAGGATAAAAAGTCATATAGCCGTGCAACATGGGGGTAATAGACTTAAGCATATAAATACATCTTAAATCATTTTAATCCCTCTGGCTACGTAGCATTTCGTCCATCTTAAGAAAAGGGCATTTTGAAGCACGAGGCAAGATTTCCATCCAACTCTCCCATGGCAGGGTTTGGGGGGGGGTTTTTTGCACACAAAGTCAATTTATTGCAAGTTTACCGTGCAGAGAAGACCATTGAATTATCTTGACTCGCTGACATTTTAATAAATCTCAAAGATACACAAAATCAATCTTTTTCTACTCCTGGTCCCCTCCTCCTCCTCTTCTTTCCCTCCTCCAACAGGGAAAAAAAATATTGTAAATATTCTCGTAGCCAGGGTGGATAAAAATTGATGATTTGTTTTTTGTTTTTTTAAATCTGGATTATTATTTTTTTGAAATTTTAAATCGTATTTTTTTTCCCCAATCGAATTTGTTTTAATAAAATGCTTTGGGAGTAGAAATCTATCCAAAGCTAGTTTTCTATTTAAGATTTAGTTTATTCAGCATGAAATGGAGCTTAGTTGTGTAGCATGAGGAAGCTATAGATTCTGCCATATTGGGAATGTCGGTGAGTCAGAGGAGAAGCCACTGCAGGACGGAGATGACAGCTGCTGTTTAAAAAATTATGATTTAAATTGAGTCGACACGATTGAAATCGTGATTTAAATCGACTTGATTTAAATCGACTTGCAAGCAAATGGATGGATGGATGGATGGATTGTACAATATCATTCATAGACTAGAAATATATATTACCATTTTCCCATAGTTTAAAAAAATAACCCAGTAAAATAGGAACGTTAGAAAGATCCATATTCAAATAAATACCAATGTCAAGTTATTAGACTTAACTGTGGTTGTAAGTCCAGGACTCTACCTGTACAGTTAGACCAGCAAAAGCGTTTGTGCCTTTTGCTTTGGGAAAGAAATGATGCCCATATAATTTAGTCTCTCTCCCTTGTTTGATAAACAAATCTCACTTAAAATAAAACAGCCGGGCATGTCCCAAAACATTTGTTGATTTTAATATCCCCGATTCCCTTAATGAAACCTGCAATTCTTCCGTTGAAGGCTCGATTCTCCAAAGATTTTCTTGTTGTATTTGGGTCTTTTCCTGTGTAAGATTGTTAGATCTTACCCAGGAAAATACCCAAATATAACAAAAACCTGGATGGATGGATGGATGGACGGACAGACAGGCGGGTAAGATAGATAGATAGATAGATAGATAGATAGATAGATAGATAGATAGATAGATAGATAGATAGATAGATAGATAGATAGATAGATAGATAGATAGATAGATAGATAGATAGATAGATAGATAGATAGATAGATAGATAGATAGATAGATAGATAGATAGATAGATAGATAGATAGATAGATAGATAGATAGATAGATAGATAGATAGATAGATAGATAGATAGATAGATAGATAGATAGATAGATAGATAGATAGATAGATAGATAGATAGATAGATAGATAGATAGATAGATAGATAGATAGATAGATAGATAGATAGATAGATAGATAGATAGATAGATAGATAGATAGATAGATAGATAGATAGATAGATAGATTAGATAGATAGATTAGATAGACAGATGATAGGATAGATAGATAGATAGATAGATAGATAGATAGATAGATAGATAGATAGATAGATAGATAGATAGATGATAGGATAGATAGATAGATAGATAGATGATAGATAGATAGATAGATAGATAGATAGATAGATAGATAGATAGATAGATAGATAGATAGATAGACAGACAGATGATAGGATAGATAGATAGATAGATAGATAGATAGATAGAGATAGAGAGAGAGAGAGAGAGAGAGAGAGAGAGAGAGAGAGAGAGAGAGAGAGAGAGAGAGATCACGAGCCGGACCGAAAAGTTTGATATTGAGTTGCTTAAGTAGCTCCTCCATTGAGTCCCAAATGCAGATTTGTTGCATTCAAGTATTTTCATGTGCCAGCACACTTGTCTCTATGCGGTGTAGAAGTGAAAAAGCCGAAGGTTTTTAGTCTACAATTGATAACAAACTGAAAATATACCAACAAGGCATTGGGTAATAACGCACCTCATCACAGTGAATTTTCAAGAGGAACGCACTGTGCAAAAGAGACAATCAACACGTCTGAAAGGGGAACAGAAAGACCAAAACTCCAGCAATCAGCACCCAAATGAGGGTAGATTAATTCCAAGATTTAACATCGGATCAAGGAAAAACCTCACCGTAGTTTCAACTGGGAAATGGTGGCCATCAAAGACCAAGCCGAGTCCAATTCCTAGAAGCCTGGCATTCAGACAAATCAGCCATCAACAGGTACATAGAGGTACACAACATTTACACACCATTTGAAAGAGACACTCAACAAGCAAAAAAGAGGACAAAAAGACCGAAACAGCTCCCGCCCGCAATCGAACACTCGGATGAGCATAAATTTAACTCCAAAATTAATATCAGACCAACAATCAAGAAGTAAACATTATCACAATCAAGGAACTCCAAGATCACCCGCACCAACACTGACAGGGCAAGCCACTAGAATATAAATTGAGAGCCAACTCCACTCCCTGCTAGCACTGATGGGGTTACCTAGTTGGGTCGTGAAACGTCTGCAAGAAAAACACTGCTCCCTATTATATTAAGATTGCTCATAAATACTCGGAACAGGGAAGAATTGAGAATATAAATAGGTCTTTGCAATCTTCCATACTTCTGCACCCCCAATGAGATAAACTCTATATGAGTTCACAGTTCTAGGCTGCATAAACAGAGGTAGAGAATCAAGATCACGTGAAGGGTTAATCCCACTGTTGTAATGCCTTGGGAAGGCCACACTGGGAATATATGCATCCAGTTTTGGTCACCACGATGTAGAAAAGATGTGGAGACTCTGGAAAGAGGGCAGAGAAGAGCAACAAAGAGGATTAGGGGACTGGAGGCTCAAACACATGAAGAACGGTTGCAGGAACTGGGTATGGCTAGTTTAATAAAAAGGATTAGGGGAGACACGATAGCAGTCTTCCAGTATCTCAGGGGTTGCCCCAAAGAAGAGGGAATCAAACTATTCTCCAAGGCACCTGAGGGCAGAACAAGAAGCAATGGGTGGAAACTCATCAAGGAGAGAAGCAACTTAGAACTAAGGAGAAATTTCCTGACAGTGAGAACAATTAATCAGTGCAACAGAAGTTGCCTCCAGAAGTTGTGAATGCCCCAACACTGCAAGTCTTTAAGATGTTGGAGAGCCATTTGTCTGAAATGGTATAGGGTTTCCTGCCTATGGACTAATGGTTGACTACAGCCAGAATAACGTTTGCCTAAGGTTGGAAACGAGTCATATTCCCCCCCCCCCAGATGAATTAGGGATTCAGAAAATCTTAGATTGCGCAGAAATGGACAAGTTAACATTAAGATTAAAGGACAAAGAAGAGTCTGAATACCGTGGAATTTGGGATAACTGGTACAAATGGTCGCATAAAAAGGGATAAAGTTAATTCAGCCGAGAAACAATAGAGCAGAGTTTCTCAACCTCGGCCCCTTTAAGACATGTGGACTTCAACTCCCAGAATTCCCCAGCCAGCTTTGCTCTGCTGACCTAACCCGACATTACAGTGTCTCCACTCAAAGATCAGTGTCTAACTGTGATTCCGGCTCCCTCTTATGGCTGAGTTAGGAAGCAGCAGCCAATTACATTTCACGGTAGCATTTAAAGTTACAGATACCATTTCAATCATGGCATGCATATCTATCTATCTATCTATCTATCTATCTATCTATCTATCTATCTATCTATCTATCTATCTATCTATCTATCATCTATCTATCTATCTATCTATCATCTCTCTCTCTCTCTCTCTCTCTCTCTCTCTCTCTCTCTCTCTCTCTCTCTCTCTCTCTCTCTCTATCTATCTATCTATCTATCTATCTATCTTGGCAACCCAACACTAGGAATGTAGTCCTAACACGCGTGCTGGCCAGCTGACTTTGGCCTTCTTTTGAGGCCATTTTTCGCCCTCTAGAGCAGGGGTCCCCAACCTTTTTTGCACCAGGGACCGGTTTCATATAAAAAAAAATTCTGCGGACCGGCTGGTGTAGAGGAGGAGCGGGGGGGAGGGGGAACAGGCAGTGCATGCGCATGCAGGGGGGAGGGGGAACAGGCGGCGCACGCGCACGCGGGGGGGGGGGAGTCGGCTCACTCGGCCTTCTAGGGCCTCCAACGGTGCGAACAGCTGCGCATGCGCATGCACATGCGGGGTGGGGAGTTGGCTCACTCGACCCTCTATGCTAGGGCCTCCAACGGTGCGAACGGCCACACCTGCACTCTCCCGCATCCGGTGCGCGCTCTGCCCAGGGGGCTGCCTCCTCCTCCCTCCTCCTCCTCTCTGGCCCTGCGGCCCAGTTCCTATCAAGCCACGGACCGGCACCGGTCCGCGGACCGGGGGTTGGGGACCCCTGCTCTAGAGCATGAAAAACCAGCGGGCAAACCGGAAGTTCAGGAATGGACTTTCGGTTTGCTCCTAGGGCCGGTTTAACCCCTCCGGAGCGTTCAGGAGCCCTCAGGAGGCTTCCCCGAAAGCTCCAGAGGGCAAAAAAAAAAAAAAAAAAAAAATGACACTACGAGCAAACCGGAAGTGACTTCTGTTCCCAAACTTCCGGTTGCCTAGGGAGGTTTCAGGGAACCTCTTGAAGCCTCTGGGGGAGGCTGTTTTCGCCCTCCCTAAGATCCTATAAAGCAGGGGTCTCCAACCTTTGCAACTTTAAGCCTGAAGGACTTCAGCTCCCAGAATTCTCCAGCCAGCTTTTTAAAGCAGGGGTCTCCAACCTTTGCAACTTTAAGCCTGAAGGACTTCAGCTCCCAGATTTCTCCAGCCAGCTTTGGTGTGGCACACCCATGCACAACCCCCCTGCTCTCCCCCCGCTTTTGGCACGCGAGCCAAAAAAGGTTAGCCATCACTGGCATAGGGCTTCCTGCCTAGGCAGGGAGTTGGATTAGATGACCTCCAAGGTCCCTTCCAACTCTGCTATTGTATTGTAAATGAGTTTGGTAGTTTTTTCTTGCAAACATTTCATTACCCAGCTAGGTAACATCATCAGGGAGTGTGGTGTTTGCCCTCTGCTTATGTACTGTACAGTAATTTGCCCTGGTAATGTTGATAGGATTGTGGTTTTCCCCCTTTTCTGCTTGTTTGTCTGGTGGTGATCCCTGCTTATCCAAGTCCTGTTTATTGAATTTGTTTATTTAAAATTTATTTTTGGCTGCCGGAAGGATGCGTCCGAGGCTGTCTGTTCCCTTCCTAAGCGTTTCGTGGTATCTTTTTACATAATCTTTAAACTGGGTTTATGTTGCTATGCATCTCCTGATGCTTGATTGATTTTTTTAGCCCTTCAAAGCATCGCCTTTTAAATTCTAACTGCGCCATTTGAAAGCGTGAACAATCCAAGAAGAAATGCATAGCTGCTCTTTGATTCACAAACAAAAAACATTTTTTAAAAAAATGACACACATTAATAATTCCCTGGAGATTCTTACATAAGGAGCCATTGCTTTTACCGCAATGGCGTTCCTAGCCCTATGCTGTCTTTCTCAACCGCTATCATTTCTCTTACCTCTGTTCGTTTTATTTATTTATTTTTAAATAGAAATTTGTTTATTTTCAACAAAAAAGCAAGTAAAAAAATTATTCATCTTAAACTTTGTACATGTCGTAGGTTTTGTGCATCAATACTTAAAATTACAAACCTACTTTTCAATTTTTCTTCCAATAGATATATATCAACTCATTATCCACCTAATAACAGTATTATTTATCAAATCCATTTTTTTCCCTGCAATTACTCAATATATAAAAAGAACAATTTAAAAAAATCCACATAAATTCCTGTTTTGTAACATTATTCTCCAGTACCTCTAGAAACCACTTTTCTTCTATAAAGTACATACCCCTAATGTTTACTTCTTCTAAGACCAAGAATTTATCCAAATTTTCCGTTATCTATGTATCTCATTATTAATCTAGTCAAAATACAAAATGTATTTGTATTCTCAACCGCTATGATTGCTCTTTACCTCTGTTCGTTTTATTTATCGTCTGTCTCAACCGCCGATTTCAGAAATAAAAGAATAACAGTGTTGGAAGGGACCTCGGAGGTCATCTAGCCCAACCCCGTTAGGCAGGAGACCCTACACCAGTGACGGCTAACATTTTTGTCGTTGTGCAACATGCGTCTCCCACATGCGCCCTTGGCTCCACGCATGCGTGGCAAGGACCTAATAAATCAGCTGGCCGGCGGAAGGCACGCACACATGCGTGGTGCAGCTGAGCTGAGGCAATGGCTTGTGTGACCACAGAGAGAGTTCTGCGTGCCACCTGTGCCATAGGTTGGCCTTCAGGCCCTACACCATTTCAGATAAGTGGTGAGAATTTCCCTTAGAGGAGTGTTTCTCAACCTTGGCAACTTTAAGTCCTGTGGACTTCAACTCCCAGAATTCCTCAGTCAAATATGGCCCTGTTTAGGACCCGTGGACTTCAACTCCCAGAATTCCTCAATCAAATATGGCTCCCCTTTAGGACCTGTGGACTTCAACTCCCAGAATTCCTCAGTCAAATATGGCCCCCTTTAGGACCCGTGGACTTCAACTCCCAGAATTCCTCAGTCAAATATGGCCCCCTTTAGGACCCGTGGACTTCAACTCCCAGAATTCCTCAGTCAAATATGGCCCCCTTTAGGACCTGTGGACTTCAACTCCCAGAATTCCTCAGTCAAATATGGCCCCCTTTAGGACCTGTGGACTTCAACTCCCAGAATCCCCCAGCCACAGGTGTCCTTGTGATCAGGAAAGATTCGCCTCCGTCTTTGCTGTCCCTGCAGGACAGTTTAGGTCTAATTGGACCGTCTAGCGACAAAAGAATCGACGGTGATCTCGCAGCGGCGAGATCAAGCGTCGTATCGTTGCGACGCAGGCTCCTCCTCCAACCAATCGCAACGTTCCCCTTTCCAATCAGCAGGAAACAAGATTCGAGTGCTCTTAATTGGAGCATTCTTGACCCGAAAAACTCCTGATTTCTGGTTACGTTTGTTCGCCTTCTGGATATAATTCAGATTTTGCTCCGAAAAGTGGAGGGGGAGAAGTAAACGGAGCGATAAATGCGGATGCGACAAGGCCAAGAAAAACCCGAAGGATAATTCAGCCGATCTGCTGTTCGTATGTAAAAATACGGATAAAAATATCAGCCAAGTGGGGGGGGAGAATAATGAGAAGCAAAAGATCAGAGATCACGAAAAGAGCTCATTAAAATCGGGCGCTACGAACGTCAGAATGTAGAGATTTGACTCCCCAATATGTAAGTGTACATGGGACACAGTGGCTCAGTGGCTAAGACACTAAGCTTGTCGATCAGAAAAAGTCAGCAGGTCGGCGGTTCGAATCCCCAGCGCTGCGTAACGGAGGGAGCTCCCGTGACTTGTCCCAGCTTCTGCCAATCTAGCAGTTCGAAAGCAGGTAAAAAAATGCAAGTAGAAAAACAGGAGCCACCTTTGGTGGGAAGGGGAACAGCGTTCCATGCGCCTTCGGGCGTTGAGTCATGCCGGCCACATGACCCCGGAGACGTCTTCGGACAGCGCTGGCTCTTCGGCTTTGAAACGGAGATGAGCACCGCCCCCTAGAATCAGG
This sequence comes from Rhabdophis nuchalis, assembly GCA_039707465.1. Taxonomy (NCBI): domain Eukaryota; kingdom Metazoa; phylum Chordata; class Lepidosauria; order Squamata; family Natricidae; genus Rhabdophis; species Rhabdophis nuchalis. The sequence goes on from CM077649.1 coordinate 65,467,379, forward strand.
AACGACCATCACAGATGTGCGAGGGGAACCTTTACCTTTATCTATATAAGTGTACAGGCAGTCCTTGACATAGAGGACCTCATTTAGTGACCGTTCAAAGTTACGACATGACTTATGACTGTTTTTCACACTTATGACCCGTTGCAGCATTCTCGTGTTCACTTAGGGTCATTTACAACAGTTCATTTAGTGACTGCCTGAAGTTGCAACGGCACCCAAAAAAGTGACTCAGGGCCATTTTTCACACTTATGACTTGGGTGGCATCCTCGTGATCACGTGTTGGCAATCGACTCGTACTTATGACCGCTGTGGTGTCTCGGGTGTGTGTGTGTGTGTCATGTTTTGCGACCTTCCGATGAACAAAGCCAAGGGGGAAGCCGGATTCGCTTAACAACCATGCTGCTAACTTATCGACGGCCGTGATTCGCTTAACAACACGTGGCAAGGAAGGTCGTAAAATGGGGGGAGACTCACTTAACAAATGTCTCACTTAAGTCACAGAAATGCTGGGGTCGAATGTGGTCCATTCTGGGTCTTCGGCTCTCTCCTGCTGTATCCTGAACCCACGCGATTTATTTCCCTGTGTTATATTTCGGCCGCATCCCGCTGTGGCCGCCTTGAGCGACCAGCCTTCAATTCCATATTCATGAGAAACACTTCCAAATTCAAGCGTATTTGTTTTATCGCTGGCATACTCTAAATAATTCAAGGTCTAGTAAACAAGCTTTCCCCCCAGTCCTACATGTCTCAGTAATGTGCTAAAAAGCAAAAAATAAAATAAAATATCAAAACGAAACCCAAGGAAGACAACAATCACATAGAGATAAATAACGTTTACACAACGTTGGAAAGAGATAAACGGAAAGACCAAAAGACCTCCATGCTAGCAACGACGACCAAGATAATGCAAGATTAACACCAAGCCATAAATAATACCCCAATCAAGCACCAAGGATCCCACAGTCGTTGTCATCTTCCTCCTCCTTGACACCCTCCTCTTCCTCCTCCATTTGTCCTTCATCACCAACCTCACTTCCTTCTACCATTTGATGAGGATTCCTAGTTGGTTAATCAAACATTAAGAATGTTTGCAAGAAAACCAGCAAGCCCAGAGAATACTACAGCATCCAGTTGTTCTCGTTCTCCTCCTCCTCCACAAACCTTCTCTTTCTTGCACTGATGACGTTCCCTAGCTGGGTCATGAAACGTCTGCAAGGAAACACCCAAGCTTAGAGAGTACCAAGGACCCCAAAGTCCTCATTCTTCCTCCCTTCCTTCCTCCCTTTCTCCTCCTCCTCTCTTTTCTTCCTCTCCCCCTCCTCCTTCTCCTCCTCCAACCCCACCTCCTTCTAGCACTGATGAAATTCCCTAGTTGGGTCATGAAACGTCTGCAATAAAACAGTCAAGCTTAGAGGGCATCAAGGACCTCACAGTCCCCTTCCTTCCTTCCTTCCTTCCTTCCTTCCTTCCTTCCTTCCCCTCCTCTCTTTTCCTCCTCCTCCTCCTCCAACCCCACCTCCTTCTAGCACTGATGACGTTCCCTAGCTGGGTCATGAAACGCCTGCGAGAAAACAACGCTGCTCGGAGAGCACCAAGGACCCCATAATTCAACTCCAAGAGACAAATATTCTCTCCTGCCGCTAAAATTGGCAACTGCCATGCCATTCGACGATGCCAGGCTGGGGATGCCATCCAACGTAACCGCTTGCCGCCGCTGGCCTTGAATCGAGCTCCCAAGACCGACGGCAACAAAGATTTCCAAAGCAGCGTGGAGCTTTTAATCCCAGGCCTACTCAGGAACAGGCAAGCACCTTGTGGGCACCTGGCAGCTCCCTGCCAAGGCCCACCGGCACGGGTGTCAGTCTCGCGAGTTCCTGCTTCGCTGTCATGGAAACGGGGAGGGTGGGGGTTTGGGATGAGTGTGTTCTGCTGGTGGACAATGTTGATGTTCGTGTTATCTCCTGTGTAACGGACCTGCATTCCAGGATGGTGAAGACCTGCCCACCTGATGTTGGAGATGGAAGCATATTGGACAATGCATAGGGGGGGTTTGGGGATTGGGTTGGGCTTAAGCTTAATACTTTCTGTTCGCGCCTAAACTAATCATTCTCAGCTTTACTTGGTCTGTACGCTATCGTAACTTAGTAAAAGAAGCCTTTAACATTTCAAAAAAATGTCTAAGTGTGGTCTTTCCTGAGTCAACGAAGAAGCAGGCCTGACATTAAGCTGAGAATCACAAAAAACCAAAAACCTGCCCTGATGTCGGACCCTTCACAAGAGGAGCCTCCGTTGGTAGAGGTCCTGCCTGAAAACATTTTGGGAGCTGAAGCATCGCATCCTCCTGTTCAAACTGAAGGGATCAGGTCAGTGATGGAAGGTTTGGCTGGCCTAGATCTAAATCTGGCAGCCGAAGAATCAGTCAAACCTAAACGTTGGTCTGAAGGGGTAGGAATGAGTGGGGTAAACGTCTCCAGACGACGACTTTCCCCAAAGAAAGTCATTCCGGAGCTCCAAAGAGAGGAGAATGAACTAAGGGAGATGGCTCAGGACTTACTCCGTCAGGCAGATGAGAAGAAATTAGCCCTGGAAAAAATCTGGGGGAGGGAGGCGGAACGCCAACAGGCAAGAGGTTCACAGGCAGCTCCGGGGGGGCGAAGCAGGGTTTCAACACCCTCCCCCCCTCCTCAAGCCGGCAGGGAATTACGGAGGGAGACAGCTTCTGCCAGGCAAAGCAGGAGAGCAACGCCCTCCCCCCCCCCTCAGGCTGGAAGGGAAGCCAACCCCATTAACCCCCGCCGACTTGCTAAACTGCCTCCTTTGGGTGTGAAATATAATGGAAGTGCCGACAAACTGGCGTTTTTTCTAATTCACGTCGATAATTTCATGCAGTTTTACGCAGCTGATATGGATGATGAAATCAAAATCAGAATTGTATCTATGACCTTAGAAGATCAAGCTTCTGATTGGTTGGTTTCTTTGCATAATTGCCATTCACCAGCACTGCGTGACTTTGATCGCTTCATGAATGCTCTTAGAAGGCGTTTTGAAGACCCCCGTGTGCAGAGGAAAGCAAAAATGAAACTAAAATGTTTGCAACAGGGGGACATGTCTATTCAGGCTTACACACAGACTTTTCAACAGCTATCAGTGTTTATGACTGGTTATTCTGAACAAGCCCTGATGGATATTTATGTTGATGGGCTGAATAAGGATATTTATCAAACATGTGTGAACAGATTTCGTCCAGAGACTTTGAATGACTGGATAGATTTAGCTTCGGATGTTGAATTGGATCAAGCACATTTACAAGATCCAGGCCGCTTGGAGAGAAAAACACAGGAAGATAGCCCCAAATCTCACCCACCTGCGAGGGAGAAAAGCATTCAAAAGGGGGAGGGGAGACCAACCCAACCTCGTTCAGGCAGCTGTTATCGCTGTGGCAAGGAGGGGCACTGGGCAGACAAATGCCGGTCAAAACCAATTCCACGCCCACCTTCTTCTTCGGACCGGAAACAACCCAAGACACCAACTGTGCGCGCCAGACCGGCTATGAGTGGAATGGAGCCCATCAATCTTCCTGTTGACCAGCCCTCCCCGGAACCCGATGATTGGGAAGCGTCTTCAGACTCTTCTGACGACAACTTGGTGAGTCATCACTCCGGGCCCCTTTATATTAATTTAGTGCTTTTAGCTCCATCTACTGGGCGTACATGCAATGTGCAGGCTCTCATTGATTCTGGGTGTTCGAAAACTCTCATAAGCCAAGACATAGTGGATAAAATGGGTTTCCACCTTAAAACCTTAAAAACTCCCATAGCCTTTTGCCAAATGGATGGTTCTGTAGCTGGGGGTACCCCGGCATCTTTTATCACCGAACCAATTCATGTCTCTATAGGCACGGGCCATACTGAGACCATCAATTTTATTGTAACTGCCATTGCCGATAATGATGTAATTTTGGGGGTCAATTGGCTTCGCAAATGGAATCCTATTATAAACTGGAAGGAAAGTTGGGTACGCATACCTTTAACCCTACCAGAACACACCTCTCTTCCATCAGAAGTTGATCAACCACCCCCCCATGTTGAACCTGCTGCACCTTTATTGGGTTTCCCATCACCCGAATCCATACCAGGCGAGGAGAAAATTCCCAAAGAATATTGGGACCTAAAGGATGCTTTCAGTGAAAGATCTTGTGATTCCCTTCCTCCTCATAGAGCTACTGACTGTTCAATTGATTTTCTTCCTGGGGTTCAATTACCCAAACCTCGTATATACTCCATGACCCCGCGGGAGATGGAGGAATTACGTAAATTCATCGATAAAAACCTTCAAAGGGGTTTCATTGAACCGGCTAGGCCCCGTGTGGCCGCACCGGTTATGTTTAGAGAAAAAAAAGATGGTACTCTACGATTGATACAGGACTATTCATATCTCAACACCATTTGTGAACACAATATTTACCCCCTTCCGCTCATGAAAGACATGCTGGCTCACCTGGCTACCGGTAAGATTTTTACAAAATTGGACTTACGTGAAGCCTATTACAGAGTCAGGATTAAAGAGGGGGACGAATGGAAAACAGCTTTTAACTGTCCACTCGGGTGTTTCCAATTCAAAGTCCTCCCTTTCGGTCTTCAAGGTGCTCCTTCGGTGTTCATGCAATTAATAAACGAGGTTCTCCACGAGCACCTTTACAAGGGAGTAATTGTTTACATTGATGACATTGTCGTCTACTCGCAAACACATGACGAGCACATTAAACTGGTGCGCTCCGTGTTAAACAAGTTGCGTTCCGCTGAACTTTATGCCAAACTTTCTAAGTGTGAGTTTCACCAGGACAGAATTGACTATTTAGGTTACCGCATCTCCTCTGAGGGAGTAGAAATGGATCCTGCTAAAGTCAAGGCGGTAACGGAGTGGGCCCCTCCCCGTACCCGTAAACAATTGCAAAGTTTTTTAGGATTTGCAAATTTTTACCGCCAATTTATTCCGTCATTCGCTGATATTGCCTTGCCCATTACGAACCTTCTGAAAACAAAAGGAGAAGGCAAACCTCGTCCAGGAACCCCTCTCAAATGGACGATGGAGTGTCAAGCCGCTTTCGAAAAGCTAAAAAGGTTGTTTGCGGCTGAGCCTGTTCTCAAACACCCCGATGTGAATTCCCCATTTGTAATTCAGGCAGATGCAAGTGATGTCGCGGTGGGAGCAGTCCTTTTACAGCTCAATCAGCAAGGCCAATTACAACCATGCGCTTACACCTCTCGGAAACTCACTGCGTCCGAACGTGGTTGGGCGATTTGGGAAAAAGAAGCTTTTGCTGTTCGGTGGGCTCTCATGACTTGGCGTCATTTTCTTGAGGGTGCCCCGCATCCTTTCGAGGTCTGGACAGACCATAAAAACTTGGAGGCTCTTACCTCCTCTCGGAAATTGTCCCCAAGGCAACTTCGTTGGGCTCATTTTTTCCATCGTTTCAATTTCCACCTCAAATACATCCCTGGGGGCAAAAACTTCATGGCTGATGCGCTTTCCAGATTGCCTCAGTATGATGTCTCTAAACTCACCGTTGTACAACCCATCATGCCACTCACTTTACCTGCTTCTCCGGTGTCTACTTTAACCCAAACTACTGTTCAAACTACTCCACCTGCTGACCTGATTGCTCGTATAAAGGAGGAATTACTTACTGATGATTGGTATTCGACTCACTCAGGTGATTGTACTACCAGAGATGATCTTCCCTGGATTGGCTCGAAGATCTATGTTCCTGCTACTTTGCGTCCTTTTGTCTTGCAACGCGCACACGACTCACGTTTGGCTGGCCATTTCGGTTTCGTTAAGACTATTCATCTTGTCAAGAGACAATTCTGGTGGCCTTCAATGAAGAAAGATGTCGAATCGTATATTGCCAGTTGCCCTGTATGTGCGGTTTCGAAACGGGCGCCGGGCAAGCCTCAGGGTCTTCTCCAGTCTGTAGCTGCGCCGGAAAGGCCTTGGAAGGAAATTTCAATGGACTTTATAGTTGATCTTCCACCCAGTCAGGGTTATACCGTTATCTGGGTAGTTACCGACCTCTTTTCTAAACAAGTTCATTTTGTCCCCTGTACTAAGATTCCTTCTTCTAAAACTCTAGCCCGCCTGTTCGTTTCTCATATCTATCGTTCTCATGGCGTCCCGCAACGCATCATCTCCGATAGAGGAACACAATTTACTTCCCATTTTTGGAAGGAGTTTTTGAGACTGATTGGCTCCGCCCAGAGCTTAAGCTCCGCCTACCACCCTCAGACGAATGGATCTTGTGAAAGGGTTAATTCCGTTCTCGAACAGTACTTACGTTGTTTTATTAATTTTCAACAAGATGATTGGGCTGATCTTCTCGTACATGCCGAGGTGGCGTATAATAACTCTGTTCACTCTAGTACGAATATGACCCCCTTTAAAATCATCTACGGACAGGACTTTGTGCCCATTCCCGAACTGCCTCACGACTCGACGACAGTTCCCTCTTTAGCTGACTGGTCCTCTAGACTGTCCTCTGTTTGGCCGGTTCTCCGAAAAACTTTGAATGATGCCCATGATTCGCACAAGTTGTACGCTGACAGGAAACGGGCAGTACCTCCATCCTACAAAGTTGGTGATCAGGTTTATGTGTCTACCAAAAATTTGGATAGTCCCCAAAAATGCAAGAAGCTGGGTCCCAAATTTGTTGGTCCTTTCACGATCACAAAAATTATCAGCTCTGTGTCGGTCCGTTTGGATCTCCCCAAGACCTACCGACGACTGTACCCTGTATTCCATGTTAATTTACTGAAGCCTGCTCGTACCTCCCATCTTCGCAAAACATTACCTGCTACTCCTACACCTACCATGGTTGATGGTCATCAGCATTATGAGGTCCGGGACATTTTGGACTCCAGAATCCGCAGGAATAAAACACAGTTCCTGGTCATGTGGAAAGATTTTCCCCCTTCTCATAACGAATGGGTGGATAAAGAGCATCTCAAAGCTCCTAAACTGGTACGCCAGTTTTATGCCAAATATCCACACAAACCCTGACTCTTTTTTCCTTCTCCTCTCTGTTGTTTTGTCTCTCCTTTCTTGTTTTTCAGGTATAGCCTCTCGTGTGCCTATTGCTGCCCTATATTTCCCGCTGTTCCTGGAGGAGGTCCGGATGTCAGTCTCGCGAGTTCCTGCTTCGCTGTCATGGAAACGGGGAGGGTGGGGGTTTGGGATGAGTGTGTTCTGCTGGTGGACAATGTTGATGTTCGTGTTATCTCCTGTGTAACGGACCTGCATTCCAGGATGGTGAAGACCTGCCCACCTGATGTTGGAGATGGAAGCATATTGGACAATGCATAGGGGGGGTTTGGGGATTGGGTTGGGCTTAAGCTTAATACTTTCTGTTCGCGCCTAAACTAATCATTCTCAGCTTTACTTGGTCTGTACGCTATCGTAACTTAGTAAAAGAAGCCTTTAACATTTCAAAAAAATGTCTAAGTGTGGTCTTTCCTGAGTCAACGAAGAAGCAGGCCTGACAACGGGTGGCAAAGTCATTATCCAGCCACCTGGGAAGCCCTGCGCCCCCCGCTCCCCAAAATGGAAAATGAAAAGGCTCCGGGAGTTAGCATCCTCCAGACATCGACCGCGACAGGAGACCTCCGACTTAAAAGCCGTGGCGCTATTTCCCATGGGGATAAAATCCAGAGGTGTTTATGGTGGATCGCAGCACTGCCAGCTAAGACAGGGGTCTCCAACCTTTGCAACTTTAAGTCTGAAGGACTTCAGCTCCCAGACTTCTCCGGCCAGCGTTTTAAAGCAGGGGTCTCCAATCTTTGCAACTTTAAGTCTGAAGGACTTCAGCTCCCAGACTTCTCCAGCCAGCTTTTTAAAGCGGGGGTCCCCAACCTTTGCAACTTTAAGTCTGAAGGACTTCAGCTCCCAGACTTCTCCAGCCAGCTTTTTAAAGCAGGGGTCTCCAACCTTTGGAACTTTAAGTCTGAAGGACTTCGGCTCCCAGACTTCTCCAGCCAGCTTTTTAAAGCAGGGGTCTCCAACCTTTGCAACTTTAAGTCTGAAGGACTTCGGCTCCCAGACTTCTCCGGCCAGCGTTTTAAAGCAGGGGTCTCCAACCTTTGCAACTTTAAGTCTGAAGGACTTCAGCTCCCAGACTTCTCCGGCCAGCTTTTTAAAGCAGGGGTCTCCAATCTTTGCAACTTTAAGTCTGAAGGACTTCAGCTCCCAGACTTCTCCGGCCAGCGTTTTAAAGCAGGGGTCTCCAACCTTTGCAACTTTAAGTCTGAAGGACTTCAGCTCCCAGACTTCTCCGGCCAGCGTTTTAAAGCAGGGGTCTCCAACCTTTGCAACTTTAAGTCTGAAGGACTTCAGCTCCCAGACTTCTCCGGCCAGCGTTTTAAAGCAGGGGTCTCCTACCTTTGCAACTTTAAGTCTGAAGGACTTCAGCTCCCAGACTTCTCCGGCCAGCTTTTTAAAGCAGGGGTCCCCAACCTTTGCAACTTTAAGTCTGAAGGACTTCAGCTCCCAGACTTCTCCAGCCAGCTTTTTAAAGCAGGGGTCCCCAACCTTTGCAACTTTAAGTCTGAAGGACTTTGGCTCCCAGATGTCTCCAGCCAGCTTTTTAAAGCAGGGGTCCCCAACCTTTGCAACTTTAAGTCTGAAGGACTTTGGCTCCCAGATGTCTCCAGCCAGCTTTTTAAAGCAGGGGTCCCCAACCTTTGCAACTTTAAGTCTGAAGGACTTCAGCTCCCAGACTTCTCCAGCCAGCTGGCTGGAGAAGTCTGGGAGCTGAAGTCCTTCAGACTTAAAGTTGCAAAGTTTGCCCACCCCTGGTCATAGTCTCCCGCCTGAGCAGGGGGCTGGACTAGAAGACCTCCAAGATCCCTTCCAGCTCGATTCTGAGTCTGATTCTAATAGCCTTCGCCTCCCATTCTTCAATGAAACCCCTCCTGGGGCCCGATTGAGAGGCTGATATCCCAAGACAATTCCCTCTTCTATTCCGTGATCTCTCTTACACGGTTTCTCCCGATTAAGATTAAAAAGGCATCAATCTAATTTTGCGTTCTTGACGGATCAGCCGCCGTGGAGATCCCCTCTCCACCTTCCCCGTTTCAGGGACCCTGTTCGGCTTGTTGTCGCCTGGGGTCCGATTTGGCGACGTTCCCCCAATGTGACACTAATCACGCGATAGGAATTCGCCGCTGCCGCAGAGCCTAGCCCGGGACCCTGGGGTATTTCCCCTAGAGCTGAAATAATTAAGTTTATTGGAAGGTCGGAAGTGGAATTAATCTCTCTTAAAAAACGGTTTAATGGAGTGGGGGTGGATTAAGAAAGAGACATCCCGAAGGGGGCTCTTTCAATGCTCCGGGGGTCTTCGCAAGAATCGGAAAGAGAAGGGAGGGGAATTGAACAAGGGGTGAGACCACCTACCCAAATGTCAGTCCAAAAACCTCAGAGAAATTCAAGTCTGGCAGCTTACAGATGCGTGGACTTCAACGCCCAGAATTCCCCAGCCAGCTACAATATGTAGTAGTCCCCAGCCTACTACATATCACCTAGTACAGGGGTCTCCAACCTTTGCAACTTTAAGTCTGAAGGACTTCAGCTCCCAGACTTCTCCAGCCAGCTTTTTAAAGCAGGGGTCTCCAACCTTTGCAACTTTAAGTCTGAAGGACTTCATTTCCCAGACTTCTCCAGCCAGCTTTTTAAAGCAAGGGTCTCCAACCATTGCGACTTTAAGTCTGAAGGACTTCAGCTCCCAGACTTCTCCAGCCAGCTTTTTAAAGCAGGGGTCTCCAACCTTTGCAACTTTAAGTCTGAAGGACTTCAGCTCCCAGACTTCTCCAGCCAGCTTTTTAAAGCAAGGGTCTCCAACCTTTGCAACTTTAAGTCTGAAGGACTTCAGCTCCCAGACTTCTCCAGCCAGCTTTTTAAAGCAGGGGTCTCCAACCATTGCGACTTTAAGTCTGAAGGACTTCAGCTCCCAGACTTCTCCAGCCAGCTTTTTAAAGCAGGGGTCTCCAACCTTTGCAACTTTAAGTCTGAAGGACTTCAGCTCCCAGACTTCTCCAGCCAGCTTTTTAAAGCAGGGGTCTCCAACCTTTGCAACTTTAAGTCTGAAGGACTTCATCTCCCAGACTTCTCCAGCCAGCTTTTTAAAGCAAGGGTCTCCAACCTTTGCAACTTTAAGTCTGAAGGACTTCAGCTCCCAGACTTCTCCAGCCAGCTTTTTAAAGCAAGGGTCTCCAACCTTTGCAACTTTAAGTCTGAAGGACTTCAGCTCCCAGACTTCTCCAGCCAGCTTTTTAAAGCAGGGGTCTCCAACCTTTGCAACTTTAAGTCTGAAGGACTTCATCTCCCAGACTTCTCCGGCCAGCTTTTTAAAGCAAGGGTCTCCAACCTTTGCAACTTTAAGTCTGAAGGACTTCAGCTCCCAGACTTCTCCGGCCAGCTTTTTTAAGCAGGGGTCTCCAACCTTTGCAACTTTAAGTCTGAAGGACTTCGGCTCCCAGACTTCTCCGGCCAGCGTTTTAAAGCAGGGGTCTCCAACCTTTGCAACTTTAAGTCTGAAGGACTTCAGCTCCCAGACTTCTCCGGCCAGCTTTTTAAAGCAGGGGTCTCCAATCTTTGCAACTTTAAGTCTGAAGGACTTCAGCTCCCAGACTTCTCCGGCCAGCGTTTTAAAGCAGGGGTCTCCAACCTTTGCAACTTTAAGTCTGAAGGACTTCAGCTCCCAGACTTCTCCGGCCAGCGTTTTAAAGCAGGGGTCTCCAACCTTTGCAACTTTAAGTCTGAAGGACTTCAGCTCCCAGACTTCTCCGGCCAGCGTTTTAAAGCAGGGGTCTCCTACCTTTGCAACTTTAAGTCTGAAGGACTTCAGCTCCCAGACTTCTCCGGCCAGCTTTTTAAAGCAGGGGTCCCCAACCTTTGCAACTTTAAGTCTGAAGGACTTCAGCTCCCAGACTTCTCCAGCCAGCTTTTTAAAGCAGGGGTCCCCAACCTTTGCAACTTTAAGTCTGAAGGACTTTGGCTCCCAGATGTCTCCAGCCAGCTTTTTAAAGCAGGGGTCCCCAACCTTTGCAACTTTAAGTCTGAAGGACTTTGGCTCCCAGATGTCTCCAGCCAGCTTTTTAAAGCAGGGGTCCCCAACCTTTGCAACTTTAAGTCTGAAGGACTTCAGCTCCCAGACTTCTCCAGCCAGCTGGCTGGAGAAGTCTGGGAGCTGAAGTCCTTCAGACTTAAAGTTGCAAAGTTTGCCCACCCCTGGTCATAGTCTCCCGCCTGAGCAGGGGGCTGGACTAGAAGACCTCCAAGATCCCTTCCAGCTCGATTCTGAGTCTGATTCTAATAGCCTTCGCCTCCCATTCTTCAATGAAACCCCTCCTGGGGCCCGATTGAGAGGCTGATATCCCAAGACAATTCCCTCTTCTATTCCGTGATCTCTCTTACACGGTTTCTCCCGATTAAGATTAAAAAGGCATCAATCTAATTTTGCGTTCTTGACGGATCAGCCGCCGTGGAGATCCCCTCTCCACCTTCCCCGTTTCAGGGACCCTGTTCGGCTTGTTGTCGCCTGGGGTCCGATTTGGCGACGTTCCCCCAATGTGACACTAATCACGCGATAGGAATTCGCCGCTGCCGCAGAGCCTAGCCCGGGACCCTGGGGTATTTCCCCTAGAGCTGAAATAATTAAGTTTATTGGAAGGTCGGAAGTGGAATTAATCTCTCTTAAAAAACGGTTTAATGGAGTGGGGGTGGATTAAGAAAGAGACATCCCGAAGGGGGCTCTTTCAATGCTCCGGGGGTCTTCGCAAGAATCGGAAAGAGAAGGGAGGGGAATTGAACAAGGGGTGAGACCACCTACCCAAATGTCAGTCCAAAAACCTCAGAGAAATTCAAGTCTGGCAGCTTACAGATGCGTGGACTTCAACGCCCAGAATTCCCCAGCCAGCTACAATATGTAGTAGTCCCCAGCCTACTACATATCACCTAGTACAGGGGTCTCCAACCTTTGCAACTTTAAGTCTGAAGGACTTCAGCTCCCAGACTTCTCCAGCCAGCTTTTTAAAGCAGGGGTCTCCAACCTTTGCAACTTTAAGTCTGAAGGACTTCATTTCCCAGACTTCTCCAGCCAGCTTTTTAAAGCAAGGGTCTCCAACCATTGCGACTTTAAGTCTGAAGGACTTCAGCTCCCAGACTTCTCCAGCCAGCTTTTTAAAGCAGGGGTCTCCAACCTTTGCAACTTTAAGTCTGAAGGACTTCAGCTCCCAGACTTCTCCAGCCAGCTTTTTAAAGCAAGGGTCTCCAACCTTTGCAACTTTAAGTCTGAAGGACTTTAGCTCCCAGACTTCTCCAGCCAGCTTTTTAAAGCAGGGGTCTCCAACCATTGCGACTTTAAGTCTGAAGGACTTCAGCTCCCAGACTTCTCCAGCCAGCTTTTTAAAGCAGGGGTCTCCAACCTTTGCAACTTTAAGTCTGAAGGACTTCAGCTCCCAGACTTCTCCAGCCAGCTTTTTAAAGCAGGGGTCTCCAACCTTTGCAACTTTAAGTCTGAAGGACTTCATCTCCCAGACTTCTCCAGCCAGCTTTTTAAAGCAAGGGTCTCCAACCTTTGCAACTTTAAGTCTGAAGGACTTCAGCTCCCAGACTTCTCCAGCCAGCTTTTTAAAGCAAGGGTCTCCAACCTTTGCAACTTTAAGTCTGAAGGACTTCAGCTCCCAGACTTCTCCAGCCAGCTTTTTAAAGCAGGGGTCTCCAACCTTTGCAACTTTAAGTCTGAAGGACTTCATCTCCCAGACTTCTCCGGCCAGCTTTTTAAAGCAAGGGTCTCCAACCTTTGCAACTTTAAGTCTGAAGGACTTCAGCTCCCAGACTTCTCCGGCCAGCTTTTTTAAGCAGGGGTCTCCAACCTTTGCAACTTTAAGTCTGAAGGACTTCAGCTCCCAGACTTCTCCAGCCAGCTTTTTAAAGCAAGGGTCTCCAACCTTTGCAACTTTAAGTCTGAAGGACTTCAGCTCCCAGACTTCTCCGGCCAGCTTTTTTAAGCAGGGGTCTCCAACCTTTGCAACTTTAAGTCTGAAGGACTTCAGCTCCCAGACTTCTCCGGCCAGCTTTTTAAAGCAAGGGTCTCCAACCTTTGCAACTTTAAGTCTGAAGGACTTCAGCTCCCAGACTTCTCCAGCCAGCTTTTTAAAGCAAGGGTCTCCAACCTTTGCAACTTTAAGTCTGAAGGACTTCAGCTCCCAGACTTCTCCAGCCAGCTTTTTAAAGCAGGGGTCTCCAACCTTTGCAACTTTAAGTCTGAAGGACTTCAGCTCCCAGACTTCTCCGGCCAGCTTTTTAAAGCAGGGGTCTCCAACCTTTGCAACTTTAAGTCTGAAGGACTTCAGCTCCCAGACTTCTCCGGCCAGCTTTTTAAAGCAGGGGTCTCCGACCTTTGCAACTTTAAGTCTGAAGGACTTCAGCTCCCAGAAGCAAAGCTGGCTGGAGAAGTCTGGGAGCTGAAGTCCTTCAGACTTAAAGTTGCAAAGGTTGGAGACCCCTGACCTAGTAGGACTGTATTACTACCATTATCCCTGTCATCTTCTCGTCTTTCCTACTACCTTCTCCTGTTAGTATCTTATGAGTTACCCCTTGCTGTTTCCATCTTACGATTGATGATTGCATTTCATGATGTATGGTCCACGACTGATCACTTTGTTTTTTTGTATGTACACGAAGAGTTTCTGCACTGGAGACAAATTCCTTGCGTGACCGATCCCACTTGGCCAATAAAGAATATTCCAATTAGAAAGGAATAAGTCAGTAGGACAAAAACATGAAAAGTTAAAGCCAGGAAAGGCGAAGATCTTGGAGCTCAACCTAAGAACAACTGATAGCCATTAAAATAATATTAGCTAACCGCAGCTAGGAATGGAGAATTCATTCCAGATGTAGAATAAAGGAAGGAATAAACAAAGAGAAAGGGGAAGGAAGGAAGGAAGGAAGGAAGGAAGGAAGGAAGGAAGGAAGGAAGGAAGGAAGGAAGGAGACAGTGAAATATCCATTCTAAGACATTCTTTAATTATATTTACCCGTATTACTCTGGAAAGAGGGCAGAGAAGAGCAACAAAGATGATTAAGGGACTGGAGACTAAAACATATGAAGAACGGTTGCAGGAACTGGGTCTTATACTCTGCGTCTTATATTCTGAAAAATACGGTATCTATCCATCCATCCATCATCTATCTATAAATCCATCCATCAATCTATTTATCCATTATCTCTGTTGTCTGTGAGTGTCTCTCTTTCTCCCTCTCTCTTCATTATGTATGTGTGTCTTTTTATCTATCTATACATCCATCTATCCATATTTATTCATTCATTCATTCATTATCTACCCACCACGATGTAAAAAATATGTGAAGACTCTGGAAAGAGGGCAGAGAAGAGCAACAAAGAGGACTAGGGGACTGGAGACTAAAACATAGGAAGAACGGTTGCAGGAACTGGATAGGTCTCGTTTAATGAAAAGAAGGACCAGGGGAGACATGATAGCAGTCTTCCAATATCTCAGGGGTTGCCCCAAAGAAGAGGGAGTCAAGCTATTCTCCAAGGCACCTGAGGGCAGAACAAGAAGCAATGGGTGGAAACTCATCAAGGAGAGAAGCAACTTAGAACTGAGGAGAAATTTCCTGGCAGTGAGAACAATTAATCAGTGGAACAGACGTTGCCTCCAGAAGTTGTGAAGGCCCCAACACTGGAAGTCTTTAAGAAGATGTTGGATAACCATTTGTCTGCAAGGGTATAGGGTTTCCTGCCTAGGCAGGGGGTTGAACTAGATGACCTCCAAGGTCCCTTCCAACTCTGCTATTGTATTATTATTATTGTATTAACCTAAAGTTGTGTAATTGATAAAAACCACTTGTCTGGAAATAGTTTTAAAAATGGTTCATAATTAAAATACCAATCTGAGCACCTTGCTAGAAAGAGTTCCCAAGCCATTTTGCACATCTATCCATCCATCATCTATCATCATGTTCATTACCTACCTATCCAGTCTGCCTGTCTGTTTCTGTCTACCCATTCATCCATATCCATATCTATATCTACATATCCAACCATTTATATAATTGCATATATACATATCCACAGAGAGGAAGGGGGTGGATCTGTTTTCCTGAAGGGCAGACAAGGACTATTGAATGGAAACTGACCAAGGAGAGATTCAACATGGAAGTAAGGAGGAATTTCCTGACAGGGACAACAATCAACCCATGGAAGAGAAGTTGCCTTCAGAAGTTGTGGGAGCTTCATCCCTGGAGGCTTTCAAGGAGAGGCTGGACTGCCCTCTGATCAGAAGTGGTGTAGGGTCTCCTGCTTGGGTGGGGGGCTGGACTAGATGACCTCCAAGGTCCCTTCCAACCGTTATTCTGTAATCAATTTATTCTGTAATCCATCTATCCGTATCTATATCTATCTACCCATCCATCCATATCTATATCTATCTATCCATCCATCCATCTGTATCTACTGGTGTATCTATCTACCATCCATCCATCCACCCCTCCATCAGTATCTATATCTATCATCCCTCTATCCATTTATCCCTCCGTATTTACTGGTATATCTATCTACCATCCATCCATCCATCCATTAGTATCTATATCTACCATCCATCCATCCACCCACCTATACCTGTATCTACTGGTATATCTATCATCCATCCATCCATCCATCCACCTGTATCTACTGGTATATCTATCATCCATCCATCCATCCATCAACCCACCTGTATCTACTGGTATATCTGTCATCCATCCATCCGTATCTATATCTACCATCCATCCATCCGTATCTACTGGTATATCTATCTACCATTCGTCCATCCGTATCTACATCATCCCTCCATCCATCCATCCGTATCTACTGGTATATCTATCATCCATCCATCCATCCATCCATCCATCCACCCACCTGTATCTACTGGTATATCTGTCATCCATCCATCCATCCATCCGTATCTATATCTACCATCCATCCATCCATCCATCCATCCATCCATCCGTATCTACTGGTATATCTATCTACCATTCGTCCATCCGTATCTACATCATCCCTCCCTCCATCCATCAGTATCTATATCTACCATCCATCCATCCATCCATCCATCCATCCGTATCTACTGGTATATCTATCTACCATTCGTCCATCCGTATCTACATCATCCCTCCCTCCATCCGTTTGTATCTACTGATATATCTATCTAGCGACCATCAGTCCTTCCATCTATTTGCCACCCATGGCACTTCAGGACAGCTCCAGCCAGCTCACAACATTCACACCTCCAAAACCTTAAAAAAACCAACCTTAGGGAAAGGAAAACCAGGCATTTGAGTGGCTGAAGGGTTCTCAGCTGAAGCCGAACAGACACCGCCACCCCACACCTCCCCCCGTCTCCAGCCCCACTCCCCTCCGCTTCTATTCAGACCCTCCTTGAATCAGCAGCCAACTTCACCATTCCTCCCGCCCCCCCCTGCCGGTGGAGACCATTGCAACCAGCAAGCTGGCTCCCCCTCCTCAAAGCTGCCTTGAAAGAGCCCAGCCTTTTTATTCTCCATCAGAATTTCCCAGAAAGAGGGGGGGGGGGGATGGGACGGACACAGACGGACGGATGGACAGAGAGAGAGAGAGAGAGAGAGAGAGAGAACCCACCTCTGAAGATCATATTCTGCTTAAGGCACAGAATGGGGTGGTGGTCTGCCTTCCCTCTTCTACCCTTAACACAACCTGCCTTTGTCTGAAGGGAAGACCAGAAGGGAAAAAACCGGCTCTGAACCTGCTTCGCCTGAATTCCTTCTGGGTGAAATTCAATCAACAGGATATCGGAGCTGCAACCCGAAGGCTTATGGCCACAAGGCACGGAGGGAGGGAGGCAGAGCGAACGGCTAATAAGAGAAAAAGAAAGAGGGAAGGGGGGAAAACACACACCTTTTGCCAATGAATTGTGCGTTTCCCGTTTACGCAGGATCACAGATTGTCTCTGCATCGTGTTTCGTCCAGGCGACCGTGATAAGATTAATGAGCCTTATTATTGCAAAAGGCGATCCTGTTTTAAAGGATTTTGGGGGGTGGGTGTTTGCAGGAAGAGGGTATTTTCTCTGCACGGTTTCTCGGTGATCCTGACAGACTTAATTAATTTAATTAACGCCGCTGAAATATTTATCGGGCTTCGGCTTAGATCCGCTCCTCAACTGTGGCTGCTTATGGAGGAACGGCATCCTCGGTCACCCACCGGCAGTCATTTAAAATTTAAAAAAATTCTTGCATTCCAGCAAATGGAGGAAGGCCCCATGACGGCGGTCTGCGACCCACCCACCCATTAAAAATTGCACACACACACACACACCCACAAACCTTTTTTGCTCGCCCGGCTTAAAGATCACCCCCTTTCAAAACCTTTTCAGACTGTCTCCTGCATTTTGCATCCTGGTTATTTATTGATGTATTTCGTGTACAGCATATCCTACACGGACTTGCAATATATATCGATGTTCCACCTAAATTTGGGGGCCAAAAACCCCCACCGTAAAATATGAAGGTTTAAAGGTATGAATTCCGAAGGCCGATGTCTAGACCAGAACATCTAGACATGAAGCACAGCATCGCTAATGTGAAGAATAATAATAATAATAATAATAATAATAATAATAATAATAATAATAATAAAGATGTTGAGTTACCAACCAGCCTCAAAGGCTGTGAATCTCACCAAAGATTAACCGATAATGACGATAATAATAATAAATAAATTGGGTAGTTTTTAGTATAGTTTAGTTTTAATGGGGAATTTTAGCGCAGGTTAGGTTTAATTTGTTTTTCAGAAATGTCTGTATATTTTTAATGTTTTTATTCTACCTGTGCACCGACCCGAGTCCCTATGGGGAGAGGGAGCGGTTTACAAATATTAAATTATTATTATTAAATTATTATTAAAAAGAAAAAAGTATGGTTCGTTGACATTGCAATACCTGGTGATTCACGAATTGAAGATAAGCAGTAAGAAACAACCACAAAATTCCCAGGACTTGCAAATTGAAGTTGAGTGACTGTGGAAGAGAAAGTCGTGTGTTGTCCCGATTGTGATTGGAGCCCTTGGAGCAAGACCTAGGGGACTTCCTCGCTATGTGGAGGTTCTAGGTTTGCCGGACTTGAGCATTCGGACTCTACAAAGGGCCACCCTGCTTGGAACAGCTTCTATCCTCCGACGTTACCTTGACAGTTCCTAGGTCCTTGGTTAGGACTCGAGCGGTTGAGCTACCAACCAGCCCCAAAGCCTGTGAATCTCACCAAAGATTAACCACAGAATAATAATAATAATTATTATTATTATTGTTGTTGTTTGTAATTGTAATATTACAAATAGCATTTGTAATATGCATTTTTAAATGTTCAGTTGGCTGAGTTTCATGTTTTATGAATAAAGTAAAATAATAATAATAATAATAATAATAATAATAATAATAATAATAATAATAAAAAAGAAGGAACTTTGTTGATACCTAGGACGCTGGCAGCAACCTCTATCAACCATTAGCACCAGCCAATGGTATTTATCATGCATTTTTTAAATAGTTAAATATAAAAGATTTAAATATTTTAAACTCAGTTGACTTGAGTTTCATGTTTAATGAATATAAAATCATCCTCATCCTCAGATATTGGCCCTCATCTGACAGCCGGTCTAACCACGTTTTCCGCCAGCTACGCAACGTTCAATTTGGCTTCCTTCTCACACCGTGCGGCAAAACCAAAGCGTTCGTTCTCCGTCCCTTTAAAGCGAATCTTGCCAATTCTCACCCAAGGATGCCTGCTGTGTATTTTGGCCACTGCCAATTCCACGGAACAGCGTGGGGTGGGTGGGGGTTTAAATCTCACCCTCCTGGCCCTTAAGGCAGGGGTCTGCAAAGTCGGCTCTTTTAAGACGGGTGGACTTCAACTCCCAGAGTTCCCCAGCCAGCATAGCTGGCTGGGGAATGCTGGGAGTTGAAGTCCACCCGTCTTAAAAGAGCCGACTTTGCAGACCCCTGCCTTAAGGGGCAAAGTTTGCACCCACCACCACCATCTCGCTCCTCCGCAGCTCTTGCCAGATTTGGGGGGGGGTTCCGTCTGTCTGTCTCCTGCCCCCTCCATGATGGGTGGTGTAATACCCACAGACCCCCAAAGTATACACCTATTTGTGCGTAACTTCTGAGTGGGGTAGCTATAAAGTGTATTCTGAATGCCACTGTAGTATTCCCTCTATCCATCGAACTGGCTGAGCATGGCTTTTAGCCCACTCCCATAATATACCGTATTTCTGCCACCGTGTGGTTCCCCCTCCCTTCTCCCTGGTGGCCCTCTTGCAAACCTTCTGTTGATCCATCATAATAAAAGGTCTGAATCCAACCTGGCACCCCACGTACACACAAACACAAACGCACACCGTTCTTTGAACAAGGATGCTGTACTTTTTAAGCACGTCATGATGCTGTTGTGGGTATTTTGTGTGGTGGTGGTGGTGGTGGTGTTTGCACACTCCCTGGTCTGTTTTTTAACAGCCACCACGCACAGATCTTAAGATGAACCACGGGGTCTTTTTAAGGCTGGGTAAATCAGGGTTTGTTTCTGCGCCCCCATGCCGGTTTCCATGCCCCCCCCCCCAGGCCCAGGAATTCCTTGCAAAGGAATCCATGCATTGCTTTTTTTTTTTAATTTTGCAAAATGGGTGCTGGGTTCAAGCAACCTCACTTCACACCCCTTCTTTTCTGCACCCCCCCTTCCCCAAGCCCCCCCCCCAAAACCAGGCTTCTTCCCCCTTGGGGGGGGGGGGAGTGGGAGTTTCCAAAAGAGAACCATGCACATCCACACGCATCAGCGACCCCAGCTGCGTTCACACCACCAACCCTTGCACCACAGGTCTGTGTGTGTGTGTGTGTGTGTGTGTGCGTGTGCGCGCGCGTGTAAATGCATGCACGCGCAGGTCTGCCGCACGCCTCCTCCGCGTGCACGTGTCCTTCAGTCGTGTCTCCTGCACAACTCAGCCGGAGATTGGGGGGGGGGGGGTTAGCGTGCATTGTGCACGCATCGCCTTACGTGCCTCCCGTGCAGTGGCATCGCGCACGTGCACGCGTGTGTTGTGTGTGCGCGCGCGCGTGTGCAAGAGTGTGTGTTGCAGCGTTTCCGACGCCCAGACCGTCCCCCCTGCTGGCTGCAAAAAAAAAAAAAACAACGGCGTTGTGCGAATGCAACCTAACCTCCGGGAAGGGGGAGGTGGGGGTGTATGGAGAGGCCAGCTTTGCACGGGCAAAGCCTTCCGACGTGCGGCTGCCAAACCCCCCCCCCTTTGCAACCCCCCCCCCCACGCATTGCACAAAGCACCCCCCCTCCCAAAAGGCAGGTCAAAAGGGGGCGCCCCCTCAAGGTCAAGCGCAGCCCCGGAGGGAGGGGAGGGGTCTTGTGCAAACCCGGGTCAGCCCCCACCCCACGCCCGGTTCCCACGAAAGGGGGGGCTCAACCCGGGTCTTGGCTGCTCCCTCCCCCCACCACCCCGTTCACACGAGCAGGCGCTGAGACGCGTGTCTGCGCGTCCCCACATTCGGGAACCCGTGCAATGCAAAAAGGGGGGGGGTCAAGAGACCCTTATGCACCCCCCCAGCCCCCCTCCCTCCCCCCGCGAAGTGACCCCCTCCCCACCTGCGTGGCTGGCCGTCTCCTGGCTCTCCGTCCGGCCTCCCGGTCTTGGGCTCCAGCCTCCCGTCCCGGGAGCGAGCAGGCCGCAGAAGGGGCCCGAGCGGTGCGAAGGGGAGAAGCGCCGCCGCCCGACTGAAGGGGGAAGACGGGCGCCGCCAGCAGCTGCTCTTGCTGCCGCTGCTGGGCGAACCGTTACAGCGGGAGGACTACGGCTCCCGGCAGCCCGCGCGGCGTCGGAAGGAAGCTGCGGCGGCGGCGGTGACGACGCGGCGAGCGAGGCATGCCGGGAACGGTAGGCGGCACAAGCGGCCGAGTGGCTCTTTCCTCTTGCTCCGGCCCCGCCCGCCAGCAGAGACTTTGGTGGGCAGGAAGCCCGCGCGCGGCATGCTGGGGGTTGTAGTGCGAGAAGTTAATCCTGCGTCTCCGAGCGGTTCTCGGGGCAGTGGCTTTGACGTAAGAGATCAACAGAGCTGGAAGGGACCTTGGAGGTCATCTAGTACAACCCCCCTCCCCAAACAGGACATCCCCCCCCTCCTACTCCTCGCAGAATAACAGAGCTGGAAGGGATCTTGGAGGTCATCTAGTCCAACCCCCCCCCCCAAGCAGGAGATCCCCCATCCTCCTCCTCCTCCCAGAATAAACAAAGTTGGAAGGGACCTTGGAGGTCATCTAGTCCAACCCCCGCCCCAAGCAGGAGATCCCCCCCTCCTCTCAGAGCAACAGAGTTGGAAGGGACCTTGGATGTCATCAACTCCAACGCCCCCTCCCAAGCAGGAGACCTTGGTGGTTGCTTAGAAAAAAGAATAACGGAATCGGAAGGACCTTGGAGGTCTTCTAGACCAACCCCCTGCTTTCTTGCAGACATCTCATTAACCAACCTAGGTAACATCATCAGTGCACTGATGATGTTACCTAGTTTGGTAATGAAACATCTGCAAGGAAATAACCCAGCTCAGAAAGCAGTCCTCTTCCTAATCCTCCCTTCTGCGAACCCCACTCCTTTCTAGAATAAGGAGGAGGTGTGTTGTGTTTTACACACAAAGACAAATCCCTTGTGTGTCCTATCACACTTGGCCAATAAAGAATTCTATTCTATTCTATTCCTTATTCATATTCTATTCTATTCATTCTGTATTCCATTGCTATTCCTATTCCATTCCATTATATTCCCTATTCTATTTTATTCTATTCCATTCCTTATTCTATTCTATTTCTTATTCTATTCCATTCCATTCCATTCCTTCTCCTATTCCATTGCATTCCCTATTCTATTCTATTCCATTCCATTCCATTCCTTCTCCTATTCCATTCCATATTCTATTCTATTCTATTCTATTCTATAACATTCCATTCCATTCCATATTCTATTCTATTCCATTCCATTCCATTGCATTCCATTCCTTCTCCTATTCCATTCCATTCCATATTCTATTCTATTCATTCCATATTCTATTCTATTCCATTCCATTCCTTCTTCTATTCCATTCCATTCCATATTCTATTCTATTCTATTCCATTCCATTCCATTTCTTCTCCTATTCCATTCCATATTCTATTCTATTCTATTCTATTCTATAACATTCCATTCCATATTCTATTCTATTCCATTCCATTCCATTGCATTCCATTCCTTCTCCTATTCCATTCCATATTCTATTCTATTCTATTCTATTCATTCCATATTCTATTCCATTCCATTCCATTCCTTCTCCTATTCCATTGCATTCCATATTCTATTCTATTCTATTCCATTCCATTCCATTCCTTCTCCTATTCCATTCCATATTCTATTCTATTCTATTCTATTCTATAACATTCCATTCCATATTCTATTCTATTCCATTCCATTCCATTGCATTCCATTCCTTCTCCTATTCCATTCCATTCCATATTCTATTCTATTCTATTCATTCCATATTCTATTCTATTCCATTCCATTCCTTCTTCTATTCCATTCCATTCCATATTCTATTCTATTCTATTCCATTCCATTCCATTTCTTCTCCTATTCCATTCCATATTCTATTCTATTCTATTCTATTCTATAACATTCCATTCCATATTCTATTCTATTCCATTCCATTCCATTGCATTCCATTCCTTCTCCTATTCCATTCCATATTCTATTCTATTCTATTCTATTCATTCCATATTCTATTCCATTCCATTCCATTCCTTCTCCTATTCCATTGCATTCCATATTCTATTCTATTCTATTCCATTCCATTCCATTCCTTCTCCT